>MU134439.1:5589-71715 GCA_015039355.1 Ramaria rubella | reverse complement strand
ACCTCTTGGGTGAATTCTCTAAGATGAGACCACAAGTTTATTGTGATAATGAAACGTCATTGTTACGTTAAGTTTCGTGAACATCGTTTCGATGATCAGACCAGTTCTATTATGAACTTTGATACACCTTCTCGCATGTCCCAAGGTTACGAAACAAAAATATACGTTATATACCCCTTTCGTCTGAACCTGCTGATCCGAGTTCCAGCGTTGTTAACTTACCGACAAGTTGACTTTTTGATTTTCCTATCGGTTCCTAGTTCCTCGCTTGCCTATTCTGGTTGTTGTCGTTCAATTTTGATTGAACTCTCAACTATTTCAGTTGTGATTGTGTTTGATCAATCGGTCCGTTTCCGGGATGTTTGTTGTCACGGGTCTATTCTATCTCACACCATCGAAACACGACTGTGTTCGATCATTAGTTCGATTCCGGGATGTTCGTTGTCTCGAACTAATCTATCTTTCACATGATGTGGGGTTGTGATCAATAACTAATCTGAAACCGGGATGTTCGTTGTTTCTTATTAGCTTATCATCACCACCAACAATGGTTGTGTTCGATAATTAAATTGAAATCGGGATGTTTTTGTTTCGAAGTTAATTTATCTTCACTACTATCGGTTGTGTTCGGTCGTTAACTATAAACCGGGATGTTACAATCTAGGGTCTAGGTTGAACACAATAAGACTACAAAACGTATAGGTTATTCGGGAAAAGGTGAATAAAGGCTGTACAGGGGTAAATAATAAGAATCAGTGCTAAGATAAAGATATAATAGGGACATGCAGAATAGAACTAAAGGTGTAAGCGAGACTGAAGCCTTGAGGCATAGTGTGTGGGAATAGAAAGACAAAGACTAAAGTCTTAGGACGTACAAGGAAATTTATGCGAAAGAGAACGAGTTCGAAGAAATCGAACATATAGAGAATATAGGAAGTATATATAGAACAATGGAGTAGAACAATAGAGCTATATTGACGTTATAGGACATGTGGACTATATAGAACGGATAGGATATAGTAATATGGAAAATAATGTGAAGTAGTGAGGTTGAAGATGGACGTTATTCCGGAAACTGGAACAAACCATAAGGCAAATGAGACAAATAAGGAAGAATAAGGCAAATAGGGCAAATAAGGAAGATAAGGCAAATGAGGTCAATTAGACTAACAAGGTTGGGACTGAATAGGTTGTAAGGTTTGGGAGAAACTAATGTGAACAAAAAGACATTTCGATTTGGGAATGAGTTATAAGTAAATAGTAATGGAGATAGGGTGGGACGCAACTGATAAGGTTAAGACTTATGGGCTTTGGAGGACGAGTAGGGGCTATTCAGAGTTACATAGTAAACCGTGACTAGGAAGACTTATCTGGGTTGGTAACCTTGAGACTATAAAGGAAGGCCAGAAGTTAGACTTTATGGTCCCGTGATCTTTAGGTTCTCCCACGTTGGGTATTCAACTTCGGTTGCGGGTATATCTAGTCAGAAGCCTAGAGGCTGACGGTTCAGTAGGTTATAAGGTGCGTAAAGGTTTATAACGCTGAAGGCTAAAGTCAGTTCCTCTCAAGGCTGGTTTAGGTTGGAGATGCAGGTTAGACCGGAAATTGTATGTTCGTTGTTTCACAGTTAACCTACCTTTCACCACCAAACGAATGTGTTCGATCATCAGAAATTGAGACCAGGATGTTTGATGTCTCGAGGTTGATTTCGTCGCTTTTTGACTTCTCTAACACGAAGTGAGGATGTTTCACTCTCCGTCTGACTTTCTCCGAGGATGTATCAAAAAGTCGATCCAGTTCAAGAAGTCCGAACTTGACTAGACTATCTTCTGAGTCAGAAGTCCGTCTTCACCCCATACTTTACACACACACTAACGAAAAACGTTCCGATGGATCTCGATATGAATATCGAAACGTAGACTCTGTTAGATCTACGAAATCCTTCCAGATTGTTATCTTACCTTCGACGACCTTCCAAGACCGTCGATGGTATATATCAATCTCTACTGATACTCCAGTGATTTAATGACTGAGTACTTATTGATACTACGACTTTACTATAGTATCGTAAGTCCGAGTCTAAACCCCAACATCACTACAGTATTACAGAGATCGATAAATTACAACCTACTATTTATTCTTCAGTGGACGATACCTCGATTAATTACTAGGACGACTGGTTACTTAACCGAATGGAGTCGACGACTCAATGTTATTACCATTAATAACCAGTCATCGACTCAACTTCGACTCAATGACTAAACCGTTCATAATCCAGTCACTGGGTTCAACACCTGAGAACACCTAGTAATTATCATTTGGGTCGTCGTCACTGTCTTTTATCTTCTTATTTCTCTTGGTGACTAATCTTTGTGAACCTTGGGGTATTTGTTCTGGTCCTCTGATATTAACGTAATATCCCTAGGGATTGTAGTGCCGTCTTTAGGTGTCCGAGACTTTCTGCTAGGTATCGGAGTGATTCACCGAGACTATATTACAGTTTCCATACCACCGCAAGTCGCTGTGACTTCTGCAGTGTGTCCTAACGGTTTTAGGTTAAGTTCAAGGTCTTTTTCACCACCCTTTGTATGGTGTTCCGTAACCGCGGTGTTGACCTGAACCTCAGTCTTCCGTCCAGTCCCTTACTCCGCCTCTTGCAGCCCGGTGTAGGACCTGGCCTCTTCCTCCAAGGTTTTCTCCGCCTCTAACGGTTCCTTGGCCTCCACCTTCAACCGTTTTTTTTGTCGCTTAGGTCCTTTACACCTAAACCTCCTTGTTCGACCCCTCCTTAGTCCCTTCGCCTTCCCGGACTTGGCCTCCGGTTACCCGACCTTCTACTTTGGTACGTCATGTACCCAACCTTTTTTACTTAGCCTTTCCCCTTTTCATAATATCCTATTTAGTCTCTTCAAAGTCGTTTTCATTGTATCAATCAACAGTCTTTTTAATTCAACAAAATTTTAACCTTTTTTTTACTTTATTAACCTTTTTACCTTTTTTGCCACTTAGT
Source organism: Ramaria rubella (assembly GCA_015039355.1). Taxonomy (NCBI): domain Eukaryota; kingdom Fungi; phylum Basidiomycota; class Agaricomycetes; order Gomphales; family Gomphaceae; genus Ramaria; species Ramaria rubella. The sequence continues at coordinate 68,705 of MU134439.1, read as the reverse complement.
TCTACAAATCAATTCAAGTTACTACAGCCTTTAGTCTCATTCAGTCTTAACCTTCCTTCAGCCTTTGTTGAGTCTTAACCATAACCTGAACATTCTTTAGTACTGCCCTAAGTCCTCCCAGCCTTTATAGTCTTACACTTCCCAAAGTCCTAACGTCCCACATTTATCTTCGCATCATTCTCGTTCTACACTTATCTTCACAACCCAACTTTTCACGACAACCTTATTCAGCCTTATCCGTACCTACTAACCCTTCTAACAAACAGTTGTATCACCGATGAGGGGGAAGTTCCATCTGTAGGGTAGTAGATGGAGTTTGCAGTCTTGCCTCATAAGTTCTTCAGTCTAGTATCCTTACAAAAACCTACAGGTCCTTTACTCACCACAAGGAACCTCTAAAGAACTATTACACCAGAAGTGTACAGGTCAACTTTAACAACATCAGTGTCTAATGGTCCCTTAAACCTCTTATAGCCTTCCAAACCTAAAACTTTCCCTTGCTCTTACCTTACTTAACCTTAAAAACCCTACAAGCCTTTTCCTAAATATTTCCTTTTTGTTCATCTTCAAACCTTTGTTACTCCAAAACCTTTGCTTTTGCAACAAGCCTTTACTTTCTATTCCTAATAACAACGTCCTTAAACTTTTGTTGGTTTTTATCCCAAAAGTCCTTTTTTCCCATCTTCCTTTTTACGCGTCCCTCCTTCTTCTGTTTTCCACAGTCTTTCTTATTCTTAGCCTTACAAAACCATCTTGAAGACCTAAAACAGCCTTTAACTATTCCACGAACTATAAGCCGGACCTTATAACAACTTCTACCCTACCTTACAGTAGGATTACCGACCTTTCCAGTCTTATATAGCCTTTTGTACCCAGTCTTCTACAGTCCTACCACGTGAGTACCTTATACTCCCCAAAATTGCCACGGTAAGTTCCTTCTAACAACACCCAAAAGTTTTTCCGCCAAATGGCCAATAACAGTGTATTGCACCTTAGTCATAACCACTGATCTGAACCTTAGTCTCATTGACGCAACTTAGAACATCACAGCCTAAGTCTTTTCAGATCCTCAGTCTCCAGTCTTTTGACTTAGAACCTTTGCTTTTCTACAGAACTGCCTCTAAACCTCCAGTCTCTAAAACTTAAAATAGTCTTTGGTTGATATCCCCTTGAACACTATTAGTGGCTAGACTAAACTTGATTGTGTACCTTACACCAACATTTAGTTCTGAGTTCACAGTTTCCAAAACACGTGAGCCCCACGTCCTCCACCTCATCCTCTGCATCATCCTCTGTGGCCCACTCCTTGCCCTTACCCTTGCCTGATGCCACCCTGACATCCCGGTCCATGGCCATTTCCACCCGACGCCTTTTGGTCACCAGTCCTGGTCTGGCCTCTGCGTTCTCCACCTGAACCTGCTTGTACACCGGCAAAGACACCTTGCCCGCCATTTCTGCTGTGAAGTCCACATTGCCCAGTTTTGTGCATTTTTTGCAGTTGTTCCCGCATTGGATGCACACCTGCTTTTGGGACCTCCCACTTTTCCACTTCTCATTGACACACTCCAGGCCCCGAGTCTGACAAAGTACGCACTGATCATCATACTTGTTGGCCTCCGATGTGACCTTTGAATTCCGATCCCCTTTTCTGGCTAGTCCAATCTTGGATCACAATCCATCAATAGCAATTGGAAAAGACGACTCACTGAAGTTAGTCAGGCTTCCTCCCGCACCATCCGTGTCAACTCAGCCTTTCGCTGATCCACCTCCTCCTTCCGCTTTTTCCAGTCAGCTTCCTCCTTCTCCTTTGCCTTCTGATCCCAATCCGCCTTCTCTTTCGCCTTCTGATCTCAATCCTCCTTCTCTTTCCAATCCCACTCTTCCTTCTCTTTCCCATCCCGCTCTTCCTTTTCTTTCTGCTCTCGCTCCCACCTTTCCTCTGCTTCTCTCTCTCGCTTTTCCTGCTTCACCTTCACCTTTTCCTGCATTCTGTCCTCCAATGCCTTCTTTTTCCACTTGTACTCCTTCACCTCCACTTGTACTCCTTCACCTCCACGGCAAGTTCTTCACCGGAGCTGATGTTGATGATAGAATGAGTAGGCGAGGTGGACCTGCTATGCAATGCCATTGTGTTTAGTGGTGGTGGTGGTGGTGGTGGTGGTGGTGGTGGGGAATCAAGAAGTGTTTTTGCTTCACAGGCCGTTTTCCCCCAATTTATATCTGATCCAAGATCTCAGCCTTTATGGATAACCGACACCCAAAACTTCCAATAATATTCAATAGCATAATCAGCCTCTGAGGGCTCGGCTGTAAAAGGGAGATACTGTTAGATCCCAGATCTGACTTCCGTTATTCCAATGTTTTCTGCATCCCGATAGGCCCTTTTCCGCTTATTTCTGATATGCCCCCATTTATCATTCTTAGTCACGATTCTATTTTGATCTTATCCCTGTACACCTTATCTTGATTTCCGTATTTGCTCCGACTCCGGAACCCCGTATCATGCACTCTTATCTTTCCATTTCTGACTGTCTGAATTCTGCATATCCCTTTAAATACACTTTCCCTCACTCAAGCTTTCTTTAGCTTGCATATCTTGTTATAACTCATTACTTCACCTCGTTATCTTGCTATAACTTGCGATATTCTGTTATACCCGATATATTTTGTCGACTTTATATCATTTATACCTTTTATTACACTTCATCACTCCAAGTTCTACCCGCAATAAAAGTCCTTAGCCTTCTGACCTTTATTTGGTATTCCAATTATTCTGACTCTGACATCTCTAACATTCCGAAACACTCTTTCAATTATACTCACTTTTCTGTAAAGCTAAAACCTACTCAATATTCATTTATCGTTACCCCTATCCCTTCCCGCATTGGTTATTCTGATCCTGAATATCTGAAATCTCCCGCTCGTCTCTGAGAAGTCTCAACACACTACTTGTCACTGACCCTCTCAGAATAGACCTGACCATCGGAACCCCGGTAACCCCGTCCGGTCTTCAGTCCAAAATACTAGGGCACCAGAAATCCAAGAGGGCGCAACCCATAAGTTGAAGCCAATGCCTGTATAGATCAGTCTTTGGATCTCCGATTTCCAAATCATCTGATATTCCACACATTTCCAAATATTGTGATTTTCCAATTTCAGTCAAGGAGAGCTCTGACCACTTCTGACCTCCTGTCCAACCCAGTCCGTAACACTCTCGACAGTTCTGAACAGCCAGTCAAGGATCACATCATCTATTTCTATTAGACCATGTTCTTCGTCTGACTGAGGAGCTCACGGGACAAGCACAACCATCCTTTTTAGACAACTGTCCAGACCATCACTTCGGTCTTGTGGCTTGAGACCCAGAGTATGTAATCAATAGCACTCATATTCTCAGGAGATTGACTATGGTTTCAGCTTCATTGGCCTCACATTTGACCATTACAAAAAAATACGAGAAAGCTTGCAAATGAACCTAAAAGTGGAGGAGGAGCTGAGTGACATCATCCTCACCACAACATTCAATGGTGATGCAGATGCTTCGCCAATCCCTGAAGTGTGTAGCCTTGTAGTTAATTTCAATTTATATATATTTTTAACATGGACTGTCCTTCAGGAATCTCTGCCACCACCATCTCCAGGTCTAGGTCAGAAAATCAAAAGAGTTTACACTGACACATTCCCATCAGTAGGAAATAATCAATTGAGGTATGCCTGTCCACTTGGAAATAAATTTTTGATAGCTAAGGCATGAACAGTGTGTGGCCTGAAAAAATCACATGAATCAAGGGTGATAAGATTCCTGTCTCGCAGATTGATTCTGCACAACATCTATTGGAGATAGAACAGGTTTCTGAGGCAAAGGTATGCAAGCTAAGCTCTACTCTACTCTAAGCATGGAATTGACTGATCACTCTTACTAGCTATTTCCTATATTTTCGTTGTCTAAACCTGTAGCCCTCCCTGGAGCTACAGAAAACTCAAATTTATCTGAGAGCTTGCACCACCAGCCTACAAACCTTATGTCCTCACCCCCCTCTAACATAAACATGGAGCCAGAGCCTGGTCTGTTGCTTCACGTGCATGGATTAACTGGGGAGTCTAGGACAGCTGCAACATTTACAAAGCTTGCAGGTGCCCCCACATCACGACTCCTTGCTGCAACAAGCTTTGAACAAGGCAGCCCTGGTTACTAGCATTTTTCAGCACTTCATCTGCAAAATAAATGGACATCTGACATGATGGAGAAGCAATGGACTCAAGCAGCAGATATATACAATGACAATGAGAGTCCTATTGAGCCCTGCAATTACAGCATGTCTCATGGCATTCCAAAAGATACAGAGCTTCGTAATGGAGTCACACTGAAAAAACATTGCTCTGATTTTGAAGAGCAGTTGCGAAAATGGGCAGCTGATAGACAGGGTGGTGAGAGTGAGTCCCAATACATTATATTGCTGTACCTATTAAATTTCACATTTCCAGCGCTGACAACTTGGAAGGAGCAACAACTAACTCTGGCTCCCCCTCAAAGAGCTGTGTATACAAAACTCATGAAAACTGGCAAAAGTGGGAAGGTAAAGACGTGTAGCCACTGTCAAGTGCTCATGGATGGATATGGTCTGGAAGTGATCTTAATCATCCCCGTGGCAAGTGTTGGGATGGATTTTTAGTGTGGAATTGTGTCCCCTATCCACTTCCAGACCTCAACCTGACAATGAAAAATGGCACTAAAGTTATTGCCAATCCAACTGCTTGCATCTCTGCATTCAAAAGAGCAGTCTGTCAAGAAGAGACTGCTAAAGCTCATGCCACAGAATTAGAGATGAAGTATGCAAACTTGCTCATTTTTGAAGAACAGGCATGTGCAAATCCAATGGAATCTCGTGAGGCGGCACTGGCATGGGGAATAGATGCCTATGATGTTTGTGACAGGAGGTTTAAAAGTTGAAAGATGACTTTTCTGTATTTTAGATGTAACATGTAATAGCATGCTTATAACATAAACAAGGTCATTATATGCAAACCCAGGTATACTCTTAGTGTGTACAAATTTCATGATGCAACAAGCCCATCACAAAGCATGAAAGCACCTCTGAATCCTCTAGAACTCCATTTATTCTGGAGTGTTTGTTTGATGTGACTGGAGATGGAGAACACATACATATAGGGGCCATACGTAGACTATAGTCTGGCACACGGACTCAGCAATCAATCAGAGAAATAAGTGTTATTCACTCCCCACCCAGGTCGAGCTACAAAGATATTTTGTATCCATGGCAGCAGCGCCACAAACACAATGGTGCTGCTTTCAAGTTTTATTACACTCTTCATGGAAACCTCTCATTCATACTGAGTAAAGATGATAGCTATTATTGACATCTATCTTGAGATTGAAACAGTGACTACCTTACATAGGGTGGGTTTTGCATTTTCCATAAGTTACTACTTGTTCACTGGAATCTTTATGGATGGTGTCTCGTCCAATCACCACCTTGCCCAGGGCATTGCATTCCTCTCTCCAGTCTACTACAATATTATACTTACATCTCTTTCTCAAATCATTTTTGAACTCATACAAAATTCCCTGGATGTGGGTGCCTCTCAAATGATGTAGGTGTTGATGTAGAGGCATGGCAATGCTGGGTTTGTGACAATGTTACTGGCATGGATCCAACTGGTATGAAAGGAGGTGAAGATGGATGCTATGGTAAGACACCCCTTCAATGTGAATGACGAACACCACTCTGAGTTGTGTATAATGTTGAAGGAACTTCGAAGGTCTACAATTTTGCGTCACTTGGAAATGTATGCACCTTTGGCTTTGGTGGAGAAGGTAATATTTTTCACATCCTAACTCTTCCTGAACCTTAGAACTAATTCGAAAGGATTTGGAATGTATAGCCCTTGTCTCCCCAAACATTACGTTTTCTCTTGAGAACAGTGAAAAAGAGGCAAAGGAGGGAAATGGGAAGGGTAGGATTCTCACCATACCTAAGGTGACTCTGACCTTCTCCAGTGCTGTCTAAACCCTGAGAAATAATCAATTATTGGACCACCTCATCTCTTTCTGCCTTCTGGCATCTATTCAGATGGGCATTGTGTGAGGTATTTCTTCCTTTCTTTCCCTTGGCAGCAAAACATGAATTGTATGGTTTAGCATGTGCAGGAGATTAACATTTCTATGGATGATATACGTGTTGAAGGATTCCTGAGTTTGGAAGGGGCACCATCCAAGGCATAGTTCACTATCACACACCTTGGTTCTCTTGATGCTCATTCTTGAACCACAGGTTCACCAATATCTTTGTATAATATTTGAATATATTCAAGTTTGCTTTGCTGAGATATGATTAATCAGATGTCAACTGTCACCCACTATCCCTAGGCGATCTACATCGAGCAATAGATTCAAGATTTGCAGTGAGTTTGTTTGGTAAACACGTAAGAGTGCGCTTCATTGCTCCCTGCGATATTTCACCTCGCTGTCTAGGCATTCAGCGAAACAGGTGAGATGAAGTCACCACGGCTAAGTAAGTAGTCTTTTTAATACTAGATCTATTTTATTCAACAGACATGCAGCCTCATGGCAATTTCCCAGAAAGAACGAGCGACGTCCTGTCCATGTGCTCAATGTTAATGTCCCACCATGTTCTGTTAATAACTGCCTGGAACCAGCTAAGTTGGCAATACAATTCAAGGTAGAGGTGTTTATCACCATTCATGACAGTTGATCAAATTGCATTTAAAGGATCCAGACTCTGTGGCTAATTTCCTTTCTACTGTGGTACACACCTTCCTTGTCTGACACGTATTTTGCTCTGCCACATCAAAGGCAACCACAAGAGCACTGAGTGGTTCTCCTTCACCCAGGAAACAATGCAACATTGTGCCTGAGATGGAATCAAATGAATGAGAGGATGATTTTGCATTATCCACAGATGATACACCATTCTCTACACCCCTTCTTTGGAAACATGGAGAAAACCAATGCAAGTTACTGTTTTGAATGCTGTCATTCTTCCAGCTTGATTGTGCATCTCATCATTTGTGCAACTTCACAGGATCCTTTGCAGAGTGAGGGACGCAAGTTGGAATGGGCTCGGATTCAGCACTGTATGCTCTTCAGATTCTGAGAAGGGTACTCGTATTAATCTAGCCTCAGGCATCCTAGATATATGTGTGTAGTATGTACCCTATCCCATTGACACTAATTTTACTGCTACTCTCCGATCAGGTTTATTTGTGTGGCAGAGGGATGGGTGTGGGTGGCTCACCAGGGGGAAATCTCTGGGTGCTTTGTGCCAACCATAGGCTGGCATGAAACTCTGGAGATGACCAGTCTGCCAGAAAATGTGGGGAAAATTTTGAATTTTGGATGGGTTTTGAATTTTTCATGGTATTTGTCCTATGAGAAAATGTATGCAGTATTTAGCATCTTCCACTTGCACAGTGTGAGCAAAATTCAAGATATTTCAATTGATTCTTTGGAGCCAAAATGTATGCAATATTTAGCATATTCCACCTGCAAAATGGTCCCAAATTTTAAAATATTGCAATTAATCTTTTTGAGGGAAAATGTGTAAATATTTAGCATTTGCCACTTTCAAAGTGCAAACGAAATTCAAGATGTTCCAATTTATTATGCTTGAGAGAAAATGTATTGAATATTTGGCATCTTTCACCTGAAAAATGTGCAGAAAATCCAACATATTGCAATTAGTGTTGCTGAGGAAAAAATGATTAGCATCTTCTAGATGCAAAATGTGAGCAAAAGTGGAAGTATTGGTATTCATAAAATGTAGGGAATATTGGAATATTCCAGGTGAAAATGGTGAATTTTCCAAGGGTTTACCAATTAATTTACACAAGGGGCATAAGTAATATTTCATATCTTTCCTGTAAAAAAAAAACTGCTGCAAAATTCAAGATTTTCCTGTGGGTTTTTCCAGGGAAAAACATGATGGATATTTGGGATTTGCCATATGCAAAATTTGAGCAAAATTCCAGACTTTTGGGAGAATTATAGGATCTTGAATTGATTGCATCCATGGAAAATGAAAGCAAGATTTAACATAATCTGCTTGCAAAATGTAGGAAAAATTCAGGAATGTTATGGACTTTTCATATGTAAAATCTGCCTCTAAAATAATTCTTCCATTCTGCCAGTGGAAAGTCTAGAGTTTTGCTCAAATTTTGCATATGGCAAATCCCAAATATCCATCATGTTTTTCCCTGGAAAAACCCACAGGAAAATCTTGAATTTTGCAGCAGTTTTTTTTTTACAGGAAAGATATGAAATATTACTTATGCCCCTTGTGTAAATTAATTGGTAAACCCTTGGAAAATTCACCATTTTCACCTGGAATATTCCAATATTCCCTACATTTTATGAATACCAATACTTCCACTTTTGCTTACATTTTTCTAGAAGATGCTAATCATTTTTTCCTCAGCAACACTAATTGCAATATGTTGGATTTTCTGCACATTTTTCAGGTGAAAGATGCCAAATATTCAATACATTTTCTCTCAAGCATAATAAATTGGAACATCTTGAATTTCGTTTGCACTTTGAAAGTGGCAAATGCTAAATATTTACACATTTTCCCTCAAAAAGATTAATTGCAATATTTTAAAATTTGGGACCATTTTGCAGGTGGAATATGCTAAATATTGCATACATTTTGGCTCCAAAGAATCAATTGAAATATCTTGAATTTTGCTCACATTGTGCAAGTGGAAGATGCTAAATACTGCATACATTTTCCCATAGGACAAATACCATGAAAAATTCAAAACCCATCCAAAATTCAAAATTTTCCCCACATTTTCTCCCTTGCAAACTTTGGGGAAATTTCACACTTTTGAAAAGATTTTTGCAAAAAATTTTGTGATGGAAAATTCATTGTGGTCTCTGGTCTCTGGTGAAGGTCACGCTGTTAATTCATTGCGATATTTAGCTACAGCTGTACTCGGAGAGTAGAAAAATTCCATATGTTAGAACCCGAATAATAACCCACAAGAGTGAAAGATACACAGGCTCTTCAAAGGAAGCGACCCGGGCGGGTATTCCAGGAAATAGGAGTCGATCCTTTTGAGCGAAAGAGATTGCGTCTCGTTTCCAACAGAATCGAGTCAGAATGTGCATAGGTTGAAAACTACACAATCGTTAAACACAGTTTAAAACGGCTTTGTGAGCGCTTTCCACTGCAACTTGAGCACCTGAACCGGGGGATTGTGACAGCACCGGGTGTGTGAGTTATGAGCCGGAAGGCCAAGCGTCCGGCCAGAGCTTGAAGTCAGGTGATTGGATTTGGCGAGGATGCCTTGAGGGGAGTGGTTGACAATCATGACCTTTTGGGGGGCCATGCTAGGCTGCCGATGTGTTGTCTAGGCTGGTGTCACGGTGGTGTCGATGTTTTGAGCAGTGATGGTGATGGGCGTTGGAGTTTGTTGAAGGGGTCTGTGAGAACTTCTCACTGTGGGGTTTTCTTTTCATTCCCGAGCGCGACGAGGTCAACACGAGGAACTGGGATGAGGGGATTTTGCGTTTTCGGCAAGGAGCTGGCCTGCGTTGAGTCGGGTCGTCGGTCGAAAGTGTTAGTATACAGACTCGGAGCTACGGTGAGCAGGTAGTCGACTGTATGTGGGATGTATGCACCCTTTGGAAAGCCTTTTATTTACAGCAGTTGAATTGCTACATGTTTTATACATATTAGTTTTTCTTATATTGTTCAGAGCAATCTCAAAAAAAAAACTACAAAACTATTTACTATTTATTTTTTACAGGACGATACCGTACTTATCACTACCGCCTTTCTCCCGTCTATGCCGTTCTTTCCCACTCCAATTGTCTTTGCAAAAATGTGGCATCACTGCACTCACCCCTGCACTCGGATGCTTCTTCCGCATCGGCCCAGTCCAGGATATAAATTTTTCCTTGACTGTCTATGCATATATTGTTCAAACTCAGGTCATGGTGGTGGAGACTCGCTTCATGCAATTGCAAAATCGCGGCACGAATCTGTTGCCTGCATCAAGTGTAATATGTGGGGCATTAGGGTATCACTTTTTTTTCAAGCACACTAGGAAAAAACTCACCAAACGGCGGGACTGACATGTGCGATGGGCAAACCACAGTCTTGCAGTATGAGCACATCTCCCGCTTGGCCGTGGTAATATCCATGGAACACGGGTACTGGTAAACATTTGTCTACCAGCCACTTCTCATATATGTTGGCCTCTTGTTTGAGAAGTCGTTTTGCCTCCTCATCCTTCCTTGCAAACTTGACCACACATCGGACTCCATCTGCCACCGCCCGGAAAACTTCCCCAAATGTGCCCCCTCCCAACCAACGCTTGATTGTCAGCTTGCCAGTGCCTTCACTGGGAATTTAGAAAACAGGAACAAACTGGGTGTTAGTGATACCAATTTACACGTCAGGTTGAGCTCACCTTTGATGGCAGCGTGGTTGTACTGCCTCGGACGATGAAACTCGTCTCAGAATACTATCTGATGCTCGGTCATAAAGCTTTGTCTATCCGAAGTTCGTTGTGAGTCACGGGAACAAAAACGCATCAAGGTGCTAATCGGGGGCTTGCCTTAAGCACGGGACGGGAATCAGAACAATGCGTTGCCATCGTTCGCTCAGTAACGTTTGTCTTCGACGAACCCCTTCTCCTACCCGCGCTAATCCTCGCCGATCTCCTCAGTGGTTCTTTACCACCGCCACCCCTTCCTCCCCGATTACCCCGCGAGCCGGAGCCCCCGCCCCCAGCGCCGCTCCCAGGCTTCCACTCGCCATTTCCGCCATCCCCAGGTTGGTCGTCCACGTCAGTCTCATTGTCACTATTCACAGTTGCGTCTTCACTGCCCCGCTCGGTATCGGGCACCCCTATGACGGCCAGCTGCTTTTCCCACGCGGGGCGAGTGTCCCCGCGGTTGCTCCCGTTGTCGCCCCCGTTGTCGTCATTAGGGTGGTTTGCGCCACATAGCAGAGCGTGATGGCCTTTGCTTCGGTGTACACACAACAAAGCCATCGCAAACAAAAGGTGGATTGCTTCATCTTTATCTTCGTGAAGACCGAAGACCAGATTCGTGTCAGTCACGTGGAACCAGAGTCGGCCGGCTCACATCGAGCTGGTTCGTTTTCTTCTTCATCTTCGGTTTCTTTGAGAGGCTTTGGCTGTGATATAAAAAGCGTCTCGGTCTTCTCCGCTTCCCTGTGAAGGAACCAAACACATTTCCCGTTACATACCATTGCCAAGAGCACTTCATGGGCAACCATATGGCCCCAAAACTGAATCAGGGTCATGGGTGAGTAAAGGGTAGGAAAGCTTTGATTCAAGCGCACTTGGGTGAACATCCGGACGGCTGGATCGACTTTCCGTGTCTTCAGGGTTGGGTATTTGAACTTCTTGTTTACGTACGAGCTAAGCATGGCATCCCCAAGCAGAACATCCCACCATTTGAATTCCAAGGTTGACGGAATTTCTCTGAAACTAGAACCTTCCTTATTGAAGCCCTTGCAAATCATCGTCCAATCCGGAATTACTCCTCTCGTCCCTGATTCAGGATCCAACACCATCTCCCACTCGCCCTGTTCACAATTATCGGACTGAGAAAGATTCAGTAATATCAAGATAGGCATCATAATGTCTTCTGTAAAGCGGTCTCTGGCCCCCGCTTCGGTTTTACATTCGACTAGACCTGGACCGTCGATCCCAGCTTTATTTTTGAGACGTTCTCGTCGACTTGTAAACTTTTTCTTGACCATCTCCAAACTTTGGAAATACCCATACGCATCTTCGCTGAGCAGTATATGAGCAATGTCACTGTACAATAACTGTAGTCCATCGATGAGCGTATCAGAGCGCGTTATTTGTTTCAGCTGGGGTCGGAGGCGGAGCTCTGCTTCGCTCAGCGTTTTGGTAATACTTTTGTTTAGAAATGGTGCAGTAGGAGTCAAGTAAAGTTTGCCCAAAGCTTCGTCAATGGTACATGACATGGATAACTATGTATGATAATGTATCACGTGACTACTTAGTTGTAGCGGAGCTACAATCTCCGGGGAGGTCGCGCTCCAGGGGGGCGCAATGCTGCCACACCCTCCCCTTCGTTTCACCCAAAAACAATGGGTAGTCTTATATTACATATGTATACAAATAAACCCTCCAGTCTGGAATTTTTAGGATTCAAAATAAAATGTTATTGAGCATGTGGCCAGGACCAGCCTCTTGCTGCTTATTCTGGCCACATCTCTGTGATTCAGAGGTTTTTTTTAAAAAATGTTTTGGTAGGAGTTTTTTTTGACATCTTAAAAGGATTATAGATATTTTTTAAAAGGGATACAGTGCTGGAAATGTATGTGGTGGAATATATGAGCAACAGGCATGGTCATGTGACTGTACATCTTGTCCACTTTCATTGTGTCTCCATTGATCGCAATGCTAAACTGAATAATGTCGCCTACATTACAAATGTGTCACCTGGTTCCAGTCCCTGTCCCACACAAAAGATGACCTGTCATAAGTTTTAGCTGCTCCTCAATGGCTGCATTAAAATCTATAAAAACACAGTTCATTCGAAAGCTAAGCTTCAAGACAGTTCAGGAAAATAGTCAGAACAACCAGACATCCTGCCCTGGTTTATGTGTATGGCTATTCTCAACACGGCCACATTATGAGCCACTGATCAGTTCCACTTTGAGTGCCACCACTCAATATAACACTAGAGAAGGTTAGAGACACTTGGACCCTGGTTATCCTTGTGTCCATAATTGTTTTCAGGCAGGTTAGATGATGGATAAGTGAATGACACCAGATCTATTCCTGTTCACCATTATGCTCTACACCTTAAATAGAGGATTGTTTTACTCATTCTATTAATCTACGTGGCGGCCACATACATATCTATGGAAACCATACATCATCGGTACATGTAGGTTGTACCAAAAAATTAACATGAAATTATTGGTTGCTGGCATTGATCTTCATCAATGTCAGACCATGCAGATTGTTTCAATTGTGGACTCCACACACCATCGCTATTTGCTGAGTAGTCAGACATCTCCCATACTGAAACCTGGGTTTGCGCAGTAGACATGTCTTCCGTTGATGGGGTGTGGCACCCTGAGATGGCTGGGAATGTGCCTGCGTGCCACTCACCCTTTTCCTTGTAGAAGTGTAGTTTTGGGAGACTGAATTTCAAAGTACCTGGGGAATAAGTGGGGGATGCAGCTGGTTGGCCTGATGGGTTGGATGTTTGTGGACCAGAGTCGCAGGACAACATCACATAAGGAGTTGGGAGGTGTGTGGGAGAGCATGGGTTCTGCGATGTATGTCAGGAAGTTCAAACAAGAGATTTCTCAGACAACAGAGATGTTGACCAAGGCTGGTCATGAGTCAGGACAAATTTCATGAACAGAACAATTGCACTGCTCACCAGTAGATGAGGGCCAGGCAATGTTTGAGTGGGAGGAAGCGAGATGTCTTGGTTGGCAATGTGGTGTGTTTCTTGAACACTGCATGCATTGTGCATAGAGAGCACAAAACAGGACTGCATGGCTTCCCACACCAACTTGTATGGTGACAGTTCTCAAAGAAGAAGTCCCTGTCAGGAATACTTGCAAGCTTGCTCACCAGTCATTCCAAGGTATATTCCAAGTGTGTTGTAGGCCAGTATTGTGCAACCAGGGTGGAAGATAAGGTCAGTGATTTCAAGTGGAGAGTATGCAAGTATGCTGCCCTTCAACAGCAGCATTAGTTCTTGTGCACATAGATATTCAATAACATAGAGATCAATGGTGTCAAGGCATTGAGCATGGGCATGAAGAAATCCATAGCTTAGCCCAAATGCACTCCCATGGCATGAGTGACCTGACAGAGCCTCTGCCCAGTCATGCATGAAAAACCCAAATTGCCTTGAGCTACTGGTGAGAATTGCTTTCACAGTAGGATACTGCTGTCACAAGAAGCCTAATAATTGTGATTTTGGAGGTGTCAGAGTGAGCATAACCTCACAGTCAGTCTTTTCACATTCAAAGCATTGATGTTCGAGGTCTTGAGTATTGAGGGCCCATGGCCATTGGATTGGTAGTACATGGTTGCATGAATTACATTCAATTAATGCAGAAGGAATTTTGGAGAAATCTAAATACCTCACAAGGGAAGAAGGATGGAAGGAAGTCATGGTCTTCCAAGATGTTGTAGCACTGATGAAATGATTTCTCAAACATTGAGTCAAGTGGCTCCTTCATTTGATCCACATGCTGTTGCATAATTCAAGTCCAGCCATTGGAGGGTTGCCATTTGCACAATTCGCCGTCCGCTGGGTGACAAGCCATGCCCGGTTGGCCATGCCCAACTGGCCACCAGCCCTCAGTCTAGGCTATGAGGTAATAAACATCCACAAGCCGCCATCCTGTGCATGTGATGTCATGACTCCTCTGTGGGCCAGGGTGACTCTTGTCCATTTTTCTCCCAACTAATCCAGCCCACCACGGTCATGTCATGCCCAAAAGTAAGTCATTTATTCCTTTTCACAAATATTAAACATTTTGCAGTGTTTCAACTAGTTTTGCAACCTTGCGAGGCATGCTAGGACATGCTGCATGGCTGGCTAACATGGCTGACTAAGGTAAGGAAAGAGGATTATCCTTCAGCTCTCTTCCTGAAACCACATACACAGGTTGCACGACTCATCCTTGTCGCTGCTTTTGATTCACACACCCACTTTTCTTGGGTAGGTCACCCCACTTTGAAGTTTGTGATCAAGGTCGTAACATTCCATCTGATCTTGCATTGACATGCGCACATGGCCCACGGCTTCAGGCTCCTTACAATAACCACCATGTGCAGTTATCTGCATGCTAACTATGCATGACAAGGTTATATTCCATTGATGTTCACCGAGATGTCAGAGTGTTTTACTTGAAGTTGTACTTTCCTTACTTAGCTACTACAAAGTGGTCTTAGTAAAATGTTCAATTATATACAAATTGATATAGAAACTACTACACACTGACTTCCCTGGCAAGCAATCAACCTGTCAAGCAGTCAGCAATAAACCAAGCTTGCTCTTATTTTGTGACCATACATTTATCATGGCATACATAATAGTCATGTGACCTTGCTGGTCTAGTTATCTGACACCTGTGTATATCATACCTAATTATAAGGCCTAAGTGCTGAAATAGTTACTTAGAATGCTCCTTTTGTGCTTCCCCCTGATTTTCCACCACCACCATCTCCTCCTTCTATGTAAGAATGTAGATTCTTACAGTAGCATATATGCTACCAATTAGGGTATATAAGTCACCAGAGTGGCGTATGGGATGTATTATATAAGCGACCCACTAGGGGCACTTGTAGATAGTTACTACATATGAGGCAAGTGAGCTTGAGCCTGAGGGCAGTCAATCACTGAATATATTACAGGTGGCAGATGAAACTAAGCTTTGTCAGTGTATCTGTTGAATGTTCATAACTGGTGACTTGGTTCTTCATGTGGAATTTTACATAAGTATGTGTGGCATTGTGTGCTGTATTGTTTTGATAGGCTACAGGGACAAAGATTTCCAAGAGAGGCTATGGCACATATTCATCTGGTACATATTCTGTATGGCTATACTTCAATATCACACCACTGAACTAGGTACATCACTTATGTAATAAAATATGACAAGTGTATTAGAGTGGATTCCCATGTGCTTACATAGGGGCAGCATGTATTTCAATCCACTTCCATAGCTGGAGTGGATTCTGGTCTTGTAGCAACAATGCCATATAGTTTAGAAATAAAAACTGGTATGGGATTTCCTCTTATTTCTGTCTTCATTCCAATAGCAACTCCCTCAGATATATACATAGGTTTGTGTAGTCTAAAATATTGAAGGGTTGTTCAAAAGAAAAAACCTCAGGATCAGCAAAAAATGCAGTAACAGGTAAGATGCATTGTGAAGTCATAGCCACCTTGTTGGTTGTTTAGACAAAGCCTGTTATGAGGTGTGTGCACAGCACTCAGCACCAACACATGAGGAGCAAGCATAAGCAACTTCACACACACATGAGTTCTCTATGTGGACATGTAAGGGGAACCCCATTTCATGTAGTTCTACACTTCTCTATTCTCCCTTCTTTCCATCTATTCTCTCCATTTCTCCTCTATGATCTCCCCTTCCTTTATCTCTTCGCTCATGTGTGTTTAAATAAGTGTCCATGTTACATAATGGGATTGGAATCCAATCCCATTATGTAACCATGGTACAGTTGGGCATTTATTGGCATTCGTTCTTCATTTTTGCTCACATAAGCACCTGTGTTACATAATGGGATTGGATTCCAATCCTGTTATGTAATCACAGTACGTTCCGACACTTATTTGCGTACTCCTTTAGGTAGTTATCTCTCCAATACCATTACATAACCATGGTACAGTTAGGTGTTTATGGGCATATGTTCTTCATTTTTGCTCACATTAAGTGCCTGTGTTATGTAATGGGATTGGATTCCAATCCCATTGTGCAATCATAGTGTGTGAGGTTGCCCTTATAGAACAGCACTGAGTGCTCAATACACTACTGATACTCACCCACCTGAAACAAGGTGCATGCCAAACACTTAGCAATGACGCATGAAGAACTAGCCATAGAAACTTCACATGCACACTAGTTCTCTTTAGGAACAGCACCAAGGGCTTTGGACACACCTGCTACTAACCTACCTGCAAGGCTGTAAGGTGAAGAATGAGCAGTGGTGACTTCACATGCATACTAGTGAGCCCCAAGTGCTTTAGTTGCACCTGCTACTAAACTATCTGCAAAGCTGTAACAAGGTGAAGAATGAGCAGTGGCAACTGCACACACATACTAGTTTTCTCCACCAAGTGCTTTAGACACACCTGCTATCAATTTACCTGGGTCTTGCAACAAGGTGTGCATAGCACTTGGCACCAACACATGAAGAACTAGCTGTGGTGACTTTGCATGCACACTAGCTCTCTATGGGAATAGCACCAAGTGCTTCAGACACACCTGCTGTTAACCTACCTGCAAGACTGTACAGTGTGAGGTGAAGAATGAGCAGTGGTGACTTCACATGCATACTAGTTTGCTGCACCAAGTACATTAAACACCCCTGCTACTAACCTACCTGCAAAGCTGTAACAAGGTGAAGAATGAGCAGTGGCGACTGCACACACATACTAGTTTTCTCCGCCAAGTGCTTTAGACACACCTGCTATCAACCTACCTGGGTCCTGCAACAAGGTGTGCATAGCACTTGGCACTGACACATGAAGAACTAGCTGCAGCGACTTTGCATGCACACTAGTTCTCTATGGGAACAGCACCAAGTGCAATGGACACCCTGATTACAATTCCCCGCGTTAGTGGAGTTTGGAATCGTTCATGTCCCACTTACACACTTTTTCCTACATTTCTTACCTTTCTGGCACCAAATTCCCACGGTCATTTTACAAGTTTGGGTTGTTGTTAAAGTTAGTTTTAGTTACAGATTGTATGTATTCCAAAGGTAGTTATTAGTTACAGTTATTTTTTGTATGATTTGTAGGTACAATAATGTAGAGGTTTCTAAGTAATCTTTCTGACGGTCGGTTACTCCATGTGGCAAGGAATTGTTGGGCCCCATAGGCACCCATAATCCTTATGTTTCAGCGACAGGGTTTTCAGAACAGTGTAAGACATGGAAAACTTAAGTTGCATTTATTGTATACCATTTGCCTTTAGCTCAGTACATAACTAGTATAGTTAGTCTATTAACTTTAATTTAGTAACCACCATCTACATGCTCTTTTTCAGACAGAGTGTATGCGTTTGTCAAAGGCTCCATCTTATATGGTTTTTAACACAAACACGCACATGCATGCATATATATTACGTGAATTACTGAACATTTCTGATATTGTAGTTTCACAGTGCACATACCAGGATCAGCTCAGAAGCCACATGGAAGCTCGTTCCTTCAAGAGTCTCCCTGAACTTGAGATATTGCCTTGTCTATATCATACTCACATGATTCAACACTAAAAAAGATTGCCTACCAGAATAGTGAGTAGTGGCAGGAGTGTGGGCATGGGTGTATGGGCGAGGGCGAGTCATGCTAGCAGTGCAGGTGGGGGTGATGTAACTTCATAGTCTGTGCCAATGCTCATACTTGCAGAGTGTTGTGTGGTGCAAATGTTGTGCTGAGGTTTGAGGTTAAGTTGGAAGCTGCAAGATCCAAGAACTGGCACAAATGCACCTCTAGTCAAATCTAGCATAATGAACAGTGATGAAAGTACCATGAAAATCATGCTGTTTTGACTATTGTGGCCTGCTTTTATTGGTTATGATGTAGATGGGGCAAAGTTACTGGCAACTTGTCGCACTTGACTGTGTTATAGGCTTACATAATCCAGTTGACTTCAAAACCTCTAACCTTCAGCGTACCTGCACACTCACACCAAGCACATATAACTTTGCTCACAAAAGCTCAAGTTAGACTGAACAATGACCATTTACAATATTGGCTCCCTCACTCTATGATGGGCACTCAGCATCCTGACTTAAATATTTTCATACATGCACACCATGCTACTAGAGCAATAGGGTTGCTTGCGAGAACAATGCTAATGGTTGATGACTGATGCTGATGCTCTAGCATGTATGTATAATCTTCATTTAGGAACCACTCCATGTGTTTGACCACAGTTTCTCGGCCTCTGTGAACTCAATATCGGGACCCCTTCCTGGACAGAAATTAAGATGCACGACTAGAACATTCTCCTTCAGCATCTATCTTTAGATGAAGAAAGATCATACCCACTCTTCACTGTATCATATTTAGCCCACAATATCCTTGCCACATTGCTTCCAATGTCTCCACCTTGGGTGGCATAGCCATCCCCAAATCCGAGACCACCCATCTAGCTACATTGTATAAGTTTAAATTCATGTCAATGGACAGGGGACTTGAAAATGTATAACCAGGGAGAGAGGGAACAATAATGTGAAACACAGGTGACGTGGAGGTGGCCAGATAGGGAATAGGAAGAAACTCCAGGAAGGACCCTATTGAACTGAAAACATCAGTCTGTTCTCTGGCATGCAGTTCATTTGTACTCACCGGGCCACCCATGCAAAGCACAAGAGGAACAGCAACTTTATTCTCTGAGTAAATCCCAACAAAATGGATGGAATTCTGCACCATTGTCATCCTCAACGAGAGCCATCCACTGAGGAAACTCATTGATTCTGCTCACATGCTTTCACCCCCTGGGATGAACCACGTGTGAGAAGTCACGTGCACCCTGAAAAAGGGCTAGTATAATGGACTCCATGACTCAGTGCCTGTGTCCTCTTGATTGCGATTGATGCCAGAGATGTCAGGCTGTTATGACATAGTGACAAGCGACAATTCCATGAGAACTCACCCTCATCTATGTCATAGACACAGATAACAACTTTTGTTGTAGTGACATATGGGTGTCGATCTGTGCACATTTTTTGTACACAGCCAATAGAGATGGGGGTGTGAAAAGGCTGATTAAGGGATGTGTAGCCAGGATGTGATGTGAAGGTGACGTGCTGATCGTTGATATGTTTACAGTGGCCATTGCATGCAAGCCTGAGACAGAGCTTGCGATGTGCCACTGGCAGTGCGCTGTGTTTAATGGAGGAGCACAATGTATCAAGATGGGCAGAAAGATATAGTGACGATCAAAGGCGGGATAATAAAGAACATGGATTGGTTCGTTGGAAAGCAAAGGAAGAAGTGTGTAGGATTGTGGTGTGGGAATAATATCACGAGGAAGTACAATTGATTTAGTGATCCTGAATGTCAGCTCCCTTCCTTCAACATCAGGTAGTGTGACTTGCATGGCTTTGTCAGTCTCATCATCTTTCCTGCAGAGGAATGTGGCTTTATTGGATGAAATCTGTTGCAGATGAATGATAACAGTATAAGAGGTTGATAAACCCTTTGGCAAATGCAAGTGTAGATTTGCAATAGACAAGATGGAGTGGCCATTGCGGGTCGACACAAACAGTATAGTCTCAGGATTGAGGACTGTGTAATCGCTCTTGCCTAGGAACCATGCAGGATCGGCAAAATCCTCAACAATAGGCTCTGAGAAAATTAGACCAGTTGAGAGGGAAGCCAATGAGCGGGACCAATGATTTACAAACCTGGATGAGTCATTAAGGAACACTAAGGTATCGTCCAATGTCCATTGTGGTTGAGAAATACTGATTTCTCATCACTCGCCGGATATTTTCTTCATGTTTTCTACCTTGCAAGAGGGCTCAGTGTCGACACACATGATGTGCTCAAAGCTATGTTCATGTGCCTTGCGCTGCAGTCCACATGGTCCATCGGGGCGGCGTCCTGGGATTGTCTATGGCCAATTAACCATGGAGTCTGCGGGACGGGTTCCACACTTCACTGTACATACCGCAGCGCAGATGGCGTGGTTTGCAACAAGTACTGAGTTGGGCAGACATTAGATACATCAGAGAGGATCGGCTCACTGCTGCACCAAGATCGAGTAGTCTGTCATTTCGTGCAGTATTTCGTGCACGAGGCGGCCATGCTGAGCACCCACATTGGTCAGTCAGCATCAGGAATATTTGCAAGGCAAGAAATGATGCAATGTATGAGGTCCTCTGTGATGTCATGCACGAAGTCGCCAAAGAGATTAAGATAGGTGCTGGATTCGATTGAGATATGATGATGAGCATGCATGTACTAGTATGAAAGAGCGGATGACAAGTTTACGAGAGCTTCAAGGGTGTGTTCACTTTGGTTTCTGCTTCTTCTGTCTTTTTTGATGGAAATTTTTCAGACGCCCGGGTGTGGAGACACTCCTTTGATTGTGCAGCTACTCTACTGGAGACTCCATTGACCAACTCACTTGAGTGAGAGTGTGAGTGACTATGTGCGTGGGTGTCTTTTGTCCTCACCACACAAGACACCCATTGATTTCTCCATTACCTATAGAAAGTATGTGAACCGACTGTTCACCGGCCAAGAGCCGTAACTCACTCATGAAGAAGGCAGCGAGCCCAATACAGGATAAAGGTCCAAGTCTGCAGTTTCGTATTACATGTGTGAGCATGCGTGCGAGTCAGTGTCAAATGAAAAAACGCACCCGATGAGGATATTCCGCTTCTCCTCTACAAGCACCAACTTTGCCTTGACGCCTTCTGACTCACTGAGGAAGGAATGCGGCACAAGATGGAGGAATACATCTGAGAGCAGGCCGCCTCTCTGTGCAGCATGGCACGTCAGACAGCCACACGACTCAAGGGAAACATGATGCACCATGCACGCCATCATAGTGTTCAGCATATTAGGCTTGATCTATTCATGAACAGGTTGTTCCTTGCATGCCTGAGGGTGGTGTTGGCTGGTTGCACTGCTGAATACAAATGGAGTGTGTGTGAGCATCCTTTATGTTGGTGTGGTTCCAGATACACAGTATAAAGTGGTTGCATAACATTCTGTTGACATAGTCAAACAGAACATCTAATCCACTGACAATTGATGCAGTCAAACCATCAGGCATGGATAAGGTAAATGATAAGGGTGCAGTCAGCTGAGTCACATGACTTTGGGCACTGGTGGGTATGCACTCACTTGCCATCCTTAGGGTGAATCTTAATCTATCTTAATGCTGAGCCAATTCACCCCTGTGACACCTAACTCGTGATACTCCTGCTGGTAAAAAAAAGCTACCCATATTCTGTGGAGTTGATACATCTGCATTCGGAGCACTGAAATTGTAGCGCCACTTTGACTGATGTCCTTTGGGAACATTGAAGTAGGGAAAGTGGGACTGGCAAGCTTCCAGGCCTCCCTCGGCATTGCCTTTGTGGGAGCTATTCATCAGCAGACAAAACGGCAAGGTCTCAGGGACCCCACAGATGTGAAGTTCACAAATCAAGGTGTGTATCCCATTATCCGTCCAAAACTGTATGCCATATATTCCACCTTGGAACTCGTGTCAGTACTATGTTTTCAGTGGGTGCACCATTGATTTCTATGACAAAACTTATCCCAGGAGGTCAAAATATCTTTGGAGACCTCTCCAGTGACCGTGTCTACACATTGTCCCCCACAGTCCTCCCAACTGATCTCACCTTCCATACTACCCTATGCCCCTATCCTCAACACACATCTATGATACCCAAGTCTCAAAGACTAGCCTTGTGCAACCGAAACGCATAACCTAATTAGTCAGTTGCAATGGTGGGATGGACAACAATGGGGTACATAGGGTGGATAAACAATGGTCCCATGAACAGCAATAATGATGTGGGGTACGATGACAATCACATTGAGTACAGCGACACTAAGACTTGAATGTCGCCTTACTCTATTTTTTGACATCATTGCTTGTTTTCATGTATTATGGCCAGAGACGTGAAAAGGAATGCACAGATAATCAATATTCATTGTAATCTGTAGCTGCGACTGGCAGGCCGTTACTGTGAATGCAAAAGATAGTCATATTGCAAAGTAAAAGAAAGACAAATATTAGTGGCTGGCCAAAGGATATAATTGAAGTTGGGTAGAGAAAAGATGCAGTGGTAAAGAAGGGGGAAGCCTGAGATTAGTTCATACCAGTAAAGATCATCAATGGCCAAAAAAGACTGATTGTAGTTCAAGTTGAGTAGAGAAAAGATTGAGTGGTGAAAGAATAGCAAAGATTAGTAGTTCATCTCTGAATCAGTAAGGAGGATCAATGGCAAAAAAGGATAGAATGTAGTTGAAGTTGGGTAGAGAAACCTTGGGTGGTAAGAGAAGAGCGAAAAAGGACGCAACTTGAATGAAACAGCATACTAGTAGCTCGTCCAGCTAAGTGGATTGAATGAGATACTGAGTTCTTCTTGGAATGCGTCAGGGGGAGAAAGTGCAAAGTGAGTACAGAAGCTGTTGAATATACAGGGTGCATTTTGGATGCTCACTGGAGAGGTGCTGATGTCTACAAAGGTATTATAACAACTCACCCTAGATACTTACATCTGAATTTAACCTGCTGGAATGCCATAGAAATCAATGGTGCACTTGCCGAAAATGTAGGTGTGCCGATACGAGTTTCAAGGTGGAAGGAAGATATGGCATACAGTTTTGGACAGATAATGGGATACACACCTTGAAATTTAGCATGTGAACTTCACATCTCTGGGGTCCCCGAGACCTTGCAATTTTATCCGCTGATGAATAGTAACTCCCACGAAAGCAATGCCGAGGGAGGCCTGGAAGCTTGCAAGTTCCGCTTTCCATATTGAAGAGGTAGGACAGCGCTTAAAGTAGGAAAAACCTTTCTCAGAGTGTCTAGGAACTGGAACAGAATGCAATTCGGCTTTCCCAGAAGAACCAGGGCCATCCCATTAATATAGAAAATGCTGACTGGACCATGAGTATAAGACATTACAAGGTATGGCCGGCGCTTTGCACCAGCTTCATCTTTAATGGGTGAAGTCATTGCAGCATAAATAACTTATTTATATAAGTAGTTTTTTTGTACACAACATTTTGGTAGTCATTTCAAATTTACGAAGGCGAAGGAGTAGCAATGACGTTTTACCCTCGACAACACTGTATAAAGTTGTCCATGAGAAAAAACAGGCCATGTCAAGTCAACTGCAATGTGATCCAAGGTCAGTCCCTGGCAGCTGTTGAAAGTTGTGGTGTATGCAGGTGCTAACAGAAACTGCTTTCTCAGTAAATTGTGGTAACTGAATGGAAGATTCCAAGAGAACGTAATCTGAGGTATCAATATCATTTCTTCATTGAGAATGTTGATCATTGCCAGATTCAGAGATATCCTTTACGATGCCAAAGACATAGATGACAGAATTTGGATTTGGATTAGGGGTTTTATTCCATCGGCCACTATTCCCATTGAAAAGACATCTGTATAGAAACAAATACATTAAAAGAAACATAAATTTGTTGTCAATCCAAACTGTAGATGGCCACATAGCAGCCATTGCTTCATCCCCACAGCCGTACAAAAAGATGCTACCTTATATGTGGGACTAAATGGTATAACTAGGGAAACACATGAGGCAGGTTTTTGCTTCCCAGATGACCACACCACACTGACTTGTTGTCCACAACACTAAGGAGGTGATTGAGTTTGGCCTGCCCAAGTCCTGTAATTGGCCAGTGTAGATGCTTGTATCTATTGTCAAACCAATTTTTATTAGCACCTCCATGGATGTTTCAAAAGCAAATTAAAAACAGTGAAAGGTTCCATCAAAGGAATCGTTCACTGCTGTGCGCAGGTATCGGCCCACAATCCATTAATGCAAGTGTGGAAAAACTTACCATCTGGAATCCTACCTGATGTTTTGGACATTGATGGTGGCACTGGTGGCCCATAATTATGTAATGGGATTGGATTCCAATCCCATTACATAATCTGGTGATGGTTTTCTGAACGAAACATACTTAATTTAGCCTTAGCCCAGCATTTGATGTAGGGCAGGAGAATAGCCATTGAAAGGCTACACACATGCAACAAGTCATGGTTAGAGCAATATTCTACAACAACAAGTGAGGGGTTTGGCTTACCAGCTGATGTTGGTGTGGCAAATACCCTGGTCTTACTGTGTATGGACACTCCCGAGGCTATACTTCTGACCTGTCTGTTCTGTTGATGCCATACATGCTTTGAATGGTTGAGGTAATACTGTAAGGTGACATTGTGATGTGCAGACTGCAGACTTGGCATTCTTAAAAAACAAATTGAAAGGGACATGAATGAAAAATCAAATCAAATTAATAAGTTAAAAAGCGAGGTTGGAGAGTAGACTAATGTTACCACCTTTTGACAAAGTCCTGAAGTTCACTGACTGGACTCAACACAAAAAGAGCAGCAAGAATCAAGTCCAGACACTGAATACATGTGAGGTGGCTGTCCAAATGGGGATCATCTGAGTTATATGATTCAAATCAAAAGCTCAATGGCAGGTAGCAATGCACTATGACCAACCGAGCATTTTCCAGCTTGCCATCAAGACTACACACCCTCTTGGGGATGGCAATCTCAGCAGACAACTCTATGTCCTGCTTTCTTTCCTCCTGTCTGCATTGTTATTCTTCCTGAAAAGCAGCCTAGTTGAGTTCTGATGAAAGGGGACAAAAGGGCAAGGACAGACTTTCTTGCTGATGAACTGGTTGTGTAGTGGTGAGATGGGAGATGGTGATGGGCAAGATGGGGGTTTGAATAATCGCAGGAACAGAACAAAAATGGAGGGAAGGAGCTCAGTGTGCTTCTGTCCCCAGATTGGAGCAATGAGTCTGTCAGGGTGTAAGGGTGACATCTGAGTGAACAGTGAGAGGGGGGAGTGTGCCTTGGGCCCGTTTTTACAATCCCTATAATGTAGCGTAGCGGAGTTTAGAATCGTTCGTATGCACCAGTACACCAAATTTCAAAAATTTCCCATTTTCCTAGGAGGTGGCTCAGTTTTCACATGAATAGAAAATCTTGTCCCACAGTTTCCTTTGTTGTCTCACGGCTTCACTCTCAGCTAACTTTTTGTTAACTCTTGGCGACTCCACGTGGCAAAAAAGATGCTTCCCTTATTAGGAACCAAGTGTGACAGTCATTAGAAAATGGTTCAAATAGTGTTTACTTAAGTCAAACCATTTCTCATTTCTTTGGTATTCCCATCTTTATGTTCATTTAGGTTCATTCAATTGCAGCTATGTTTTGTTTTGTCTTAAAGTTCTAGTGTGTCTATTTCTATTTATGAGCTTGTAGCGTGAATGCACATTCTTTAGTGCTAGCCTATTGCTGTATTCTCTCCTTTCAATCCTGCTTAAGTATCATTACTCTTTTCAATCCTATAATAATGTCCAATAAACATAAACAGACACAAGATACATCAAGCTCCATTCAACATGCTGTACAATTATCTCTGTGTTATCAAACTAAATTCTGGAATCTATCAGAGAACATCTCACTGTCTTGAATTTCTAGATCACTATTCATTGTGATTATAAGCCATCTTTGACAATGCCTTGAATAATAAAGCAATGAATAGTGTATCAAGGAAGACATAAGACTTACCGACTAAACCATCGATGTCCACCTCCAGTCTTGGTTTGATATTCTTAGCGCAAGACGCATGCAATGTGCAATCTATGAACAACCACGTCAGTATGCACAGAGACACCATACAAGAAACAGGTATCGCCACGGAATTTTCTGCCATGCACGCAGCTGCTATGCGAAACAGTGCAAAAACGAAAAAAAAAATTCATAAGCTGTGCAAACAAAATTAAATCTAAGGGATGTACTTACACTGTTGGTTCAGAACGGCATGCGCATGTGGTCTGTGGACAGTGTGTGCCAACTCCAAAGTTGCGACTGGTCTGAGCAGCACCGCAGGGGCAAATTATAGTCGGAAATGGTGTAAGGCTGATGGGGTACACGTAGGATGTGTTGAGGATGATCCTAGAAAACGAAGGAAACATGGTAAGCATCGGTCCGTCCAATTTGAAAGAACAATGAGACTTACCATTAATAGGTTCTCAACTTAAAGTCTATACCCTCACACAGGGCACGGCGACACTCATATACTCAGAAACTGCACTGTGGAGGTGGTTGGCAAGGTGATTAGCATGTGAGGTAAGGGTGGCATAGGGGCGAAGGGCAGCTGGGGCGGGGCAGGTGTGGTGTTGAGGGGGAGTGTGGGTATGGGTGGCAGCATCGACATGGCCTGCTATTGCGCCCCTGATGGCGTTGACAAGCATGATACTCGACAGCGCCTACTACACTACAAAAGACGCTCACTGCACACGCGCCTATCATCATCAGCTTTCGCCAGACCATCATCTGCTGTGCTACCTCCAGTCCGCCAGACACATCATCTCCACACTCATTCTATTTTTCATCAATTCTATTTTCAATATGCCATCCAGCATTGCCGCCACCACGTCCCATGATTTGTTTCAGATGACTGCCAATCCAGACATACACGTTGGACCACGCGTTGAACTTCCTAGTCGGCGTTCTCCCCTTGATGTTCATTTGTCCAGTCCTCCTTCCACAAGTCACACATCGTCGGTACTATCCCCTACATGTCGAATCTCCTGAAGGCCCATACCGAATATTCCCCTCATATCCTCCTTATCGCATTCACGATTGCATATGGGTATTCGATCAAACCTTCCATGCTCCCTTCTACGTCATCGGTTTTGACCCAAACTTCGAACCAGTGAATGGTTGGCATCGTATCGTCCTCAGGAATAACTGGTACATCAAAGAGCACGGACCAGGAACAGAGATTTGTTACGGTTATGTGCCTAAGGACTTCGTCAAGAAGGGCTCGTCTTCGTTCCCTCTCTGGAGGAAATTTGTATCCAAGTGTTGTGATTGGTTCACATGTTTCTGAGTCGTCATCAAGTCACATGACTCACTTACTCATCTTCGGAGATATTTGACAAGCAACTGGAATCCTATTGGACGGCTATGACTCATTTTCATCACCTGACTCACTCGCTTCTTGGCTGTACTTCTATTTCCAATTGTTCCACATGGTCTATTGTCTGTGACTCACTTCTATTCTATTTCTGGCTTCTATTTCAAATTCGCTGCCACATTTCCCTTCATTTCTTCGACCACCTGACTCATTTTTCCATTTCCTTACAAACCATCTTCCTATTTTGGTTTTCTGCCTCTCGCCGTTAGTCATTTCTCCTGTCTGCTGTCAACGACATCGTTGTATGGCATACTTGCATCGTTTGTTGTTCTGCTCATGTATATAAGGCCTGTTTCGCCTTAGTGTACCCCAATTCACCTCTATCAGTTGGATTCACCTGTCTAAGTCTCAAGTCTAAGTCTTCTAAGTCTACTACTACTACTACGTCTACGTCAAGGCCAGCTTTGTCAATCATGTGACATTTGCTGTTGTATCTCGTCTACGCTTACGTCAGTGTATTACGTCATCATCTTTGTCACTGCTACATCTTCATCTTTGTCCTTGTTCTACTTTTGTTGCTGCTGATAGCAAAGCGCACTGAGCCGAACACCATTGTAAGTAGCCGTGCAACGACGACACCGCTACCCACTGTCTTTCGGATCCATTTCTGAAAGTAAACTGACACCGTTAAGAGAAAGAAGAAAACCTCGACTAGGTCGAAGTTACGATCATCTCTCTATGAGTCGAGAGAGCCGCCGACGAGCGAAACGGACAATTCGCTGGGGTTGCGAATGTCACAGCACCCGCATGTCCAAGAATATCGCAAATCACAAAGTTCACCGTCCCAAACAGGCACGATAGAACAGGGGTCAGCGCACTGGGATGAAGAAACCCGGCAATACAAACGTACAACCGGACATATTGCCCGGATGATTACGGCCCTCAAAGAGAGCTGTAAAAATGTAGGCACTATGTGGGAAGTGAGCCAACGAGTGGCTGAGGCAGCTCATGCAGCGGATGAAGCTGAGAACCAACTCCAAACATTAGGAGATGGTATGGCACTGTTAATACAGTCCTTGGAGGAGGAAGTACAGGGACCTTTGCAAGGAAAGGCCCCCAAGCGTGGCAACAATCCCAGACCATGAGGCAGAAAAGGCTCGCAGGAAGCGAGACAGACAGAGGATGCCACCTCCATCTGGGCCGAGCACTAGGATTGGTCCTTGAGAACCTAGTGTTATGATAGAGCAAGACAGCGGTAGTACACGCCGGAGTACTGAGGAAGAGACAGATCGTGAGCTAGAGGCTCGCAATAGAGAAAATATCCGTGAAGGAATTCGCAGATCAAAAAACACTTATAATGAGCAAGAAGTACTCAAAGCAGTGACCCAACAGTCACTGCGGGAGATGATGAAGTCTGATGCCGATAGCGTCAGTACCACAACTAGCATTCACGTTAGTCTTGAACACGAGTTTGATCACTGGGATAGGATCGAACAAAAAGCAGCATGACAGAAGCACTGTGCGCTAGAGGTCCATGCTAAACACGCGGATAAATTAGTCAAAGAAGCATATACTGTGGGGATCGAAGGCGAGGCCTTCGATAAACTAATTGAGTCCACAAGAGTAGCTTGATCCACCCTCAGTAGCAGCTATAGACTGAGGGATGCGTTTCTAACAGCTGACAAATGTCAACCATTGTATCAGATCGACAAAGACATCGTCGATCCACCAGTGCAGCAGGACGTGAATACTCACGTTCCCTGGCTGCACAGGCAGATACAAGCGATACCGCGTGCGGTATCACTGGCAGTCACAGATCCTGAACAAAGGATTCAGGAGGCAGGAGGAAATCCATCTGCATATGTAGATGGAGTCACAAAGATGGTCCGAGCTGCTCTTGAGAAACACAAGGACAGCGAGCCAGACAAATCTGTGCTTGCCAAAGCCGGAGTAAAACTCCCTCACCCAGCAGAATATGCTGGGAAAGTGGATCTTGAAGAATTTGAGAACTTCGTCTCAGGGATCCTGAGATGGTTAGGCATGAATAGTCTATTGGGACCGTCCAGCATGGAACTCCAATTAAATTATTTAGGCACATGCCTCAAGGGCGAAGCATTGGAGTGGTACACTCGAAATATTGAGTGTCATGATCGAGTCGTAATCGACTGGACCCTGGAAAGTGCAATCGCTGGGTTACAACAGTGATTCCTTCATGCACTCACGCACAGGCATGCATCGAATAAGTTCGATACAATTGTGCAAGGGACCAGAACCGTTCAGGAATTACTGAACGATATTACGAAGTACGTGGCATGGATGATACATCCGCCAGATGAGTATACGATCCGCAAACAGTTCGTAGCAGCGCTTAGAGAAGCACTGCATCATGAAGTCTTAAAATTAGGATATACCACAGAATTCAGTGCAATAACTGAATTATATGGAGCCGCAAAGGCGGTAGAGGATGCGTCTCAATAAGACATTGGGTCAAGCAGCGCGCATGTGCCACAGGCAAAGTCAACATCGACAATTAGTCGAAATCAGGCTGGGCCGAGCTCATCCCGAGCTCCCAACACAGGAAGCCATCCTCCTGCGAAGCAGATGATATATTGTCCGCCTAACGCTCGACCTCAAGCCAAAACGCGGCTGGCTATACCCCAAGCAGGGGTACAGGCTACGCAAAGAGCTGGAGTGATCATCGCTTCATGTCCTTCGCGCAAAAACCTTCTGGAGGTTCAGGGGGTCAAGGATGTAGCACAGAGATAACATGCTATGAGTGTGGACAGGTCGGGCATATCAAGCCAAATTGCCTGCAATGGAAGAACACCCCACGCATAGCAGGTGCACGGTTGGAAGAAGTGGTTGAACACTCAGGGAGTGCTCAAGAAAGGGAGGAGGAGCCACCAAGTGGCAAACTAGACGAGTGAATGGATGTCCAAGATGACCATGAGAGTGAAATCGGCGAACTAGTCACTGATTACCAGTCAGAAATTATGCCCTATCAATGGGATAATGACAACGATACGAGAACACAAAGCTCGTATTGAGCAGACGGAGTACATCCACTAGAAGGATCATATGAAGAAAGGTGGCACATATATGCTGCACAGACACCAACTATCACAATCGTGATGGTTTAAGCTGAAACAGTGACTTCTGTACACACACGGGAGTCATAGACAGGACCATTGAGCCTGTCTATGATCACCGGTTCAGACCACGTGATAAGACGTGCCCCAAATGGGCGCGTATAGACAACCAAACAATCTCTGGGTATTGGGAGATTGGTGGAGTCAGAGCCCACTGTCTATTAGACAGCGGGTGCGAGGGAGTTATGCTCTCTCCAGATTTTATACAAGCTGTAGGCATTAAGACGTTTGAACTTGAACGTCCAATTGGTCTACAGTTAGCATGTGTCGGCAGTAAGTCGACCATCAACTACGGAACGCACACCAACATTCATTTTGGTGAGCATAATATCGAGGAATACTTTGATATTGCGAACGTAGATTATTACGATGCAATACTAGGAACACCATTCCTACATAAATTAGGGATATCCCTCGATTTTAGAGGCGAGGGATGCATCCGCATGGGAAAGGAAGTAATTCCGAACCATGCGAATGCCTGGGAAGAACAGCTGGACATTAAAAACCCGGCTGAACATAAGACTGGAATCACGAGTCTTAAGCCCAACCTAGCAAGCCACAAACTGTGACTTGCAAGTGGCTCTTCATTATATGTGGAGCCACCAACGAGCTTGCCAGATGGGAGGCGAGACAAAGGAAAACAGAAGGAAAACCAGAAAAACATTGACATTGGTCCAATCGACCAATGTACTGATGAGATTGCCAAAGGAGGTACTGGCTCCAAGCAACTGTTATTGATGGCTGAGGACTTTCCCAAACTCAGGGCAAGATGGGAGCTAGAGTACGCAGACCTCTTTGGAGGTGTGCCGTTAGAACTTCCTCTGTGGAGGGAGATTAACCACGAAATTAAGTTTGTGGATGAAACCAAACAGTTTCAGTATTGACTACCGAAGTGCCCGGAAGCACTTCGAACAAAGTCGACCGGTATACCACCGCTGGTTGGTGGGTAGCAGTGTCAGTACGTTCTGCAGCGCCAGCGCTATGCATTCCGAAGAAAAATGGAAAGCTCAGAACAGCAATAGACTTATGTCTCTGCAATGACAACACGGTGAAGGACATTACACCCTTCCCAGACCAGGATATGATTCAGCATGATGTAGCTCGTGCTATGTATCAATCTAAGCTTGACATGTCCAACACGTATGAACAAATATGCGTAGTCGAGGAGGACGTCGACAAGACGGCCTTTGCGACTATATTCGGTACATTCAAAAGCCAGGTTATGCAGATTGGCGACTGTAATGCGCCGTCTACATTTCAATGTCTCATGACATTGATTTTTCATAACCAAATTGGTTGATCAGTCCATGTATACTTGGACGATATATTTATCTATTAGAGCTCTATGGAAGAGCACGAAAAACACCTTTGACAGGTGTTTGATATTTTATGTGAGGCACATTTGTTTCTCAGCAGAAATCGATCCAAGATCGATTTGTATTCGCATCGTATGGAGTGCCTTGGTCACAGAATGGATGACAAGGGCATACATGCTGATGCAGATAAAATGGAGAAGGTTCGAGGTTGGAGAAGACCTCAAACATTTAATGAAGTCCCATGATTCCTAGGACTTGTGCAGTATCTGGGACCATATATGCCAGATTTGATGGCGTATACAACTCCCTTATCAGGAAGTGCGTGCAATAATAGGACGTTTCAATGGATGCCCTTGATGGATAAGTGCTTTGAATCCATCAAAGCGCTAGCATGTAAGGCTCCGATTCTGAAGCCGATAAATCATGCTAGCTCAGAACCCATTTGGGTTGTGACCGACGGTTCCAAATCTGGAGTTGGGGCAGTTTATGGACAAGGTCCGGACTGGACGACTTGTTGTCCAGCAGGATTTCTATGAAAGAAGTTCAGTCCTGCGCAACAGCATTACAAAACGCATGAGCACAAGACGATTGCTATCCTTGAAGCACTTATGAAGTGGGAGGATAAGCTGCTAGGTCGCCAGTTCACACTGATGCTGGATAACAAAGGTCTCGAATACTTCGAGACACAACACCATCTGTCAGACAGACAGGTGCGCTGGTGGGAATTTCTCTCCAGAGTCAACTATACCACGGTACATGTACCAGGGGTGGAGAACAAAGTAGCCGACTGTCTGTTGTGCTACTATGAGAATGACAAGCAGGGTGAACATCACCCAGCAGAAGAATATGTCGACGCAGATGTGTGGCTAGACCCAGAAGGAGAATTTCTCCCAATGGATAGATTCATAGAAATACGAATGGCCGCAGCGCGACAGTCGCAATGATTACAGGATATGACAGAGCAGCGTGTCATAGACACGCAGCGGATGAAGCAAGCAGGGGAAGAACCTCCCACACAAGTGGAAGGTAATGAGGAGGATGATGTACTAGCTACAACGTCGGGTGCAGACTCAGAGAGTCTACGCTCACGTGTAGAATGTGAGTTTGACCTAAAACGAGCCGTAGCCAATGGCTACGGAACAGATCCAATACTCAAGAAAGTGTTGGCAAATCCTGAGGCTCACCCTCGATTTGGGGTGAGAAATGGACTGGTTTGGACAAAGAACCAGTTCAAGAAAGATGTAGTGTGTCTTCCCTGGGAAGTTTTTTCCAAGGGGAGGAGAATGGTCGAGATAATCATCGATCATGCACATAGAGTAGTTGGCCACTTTGGGCAATTCAAAACCGACAAGTACATCAGGTGATTGTACTGGTGGTCGGGAATGGCAGCCAACATAGAGTCGTTCTGTGGATCCTGTGCAGCCTGTCAGGCTGCAAAGAAGGACAATAGACAACCAGCAGGGTTATTGCATACCCTGCCGATACCTGATAGACCGTGGCAGTCTATTGGAATGGACTTTGTTGGTCCATTGCTGGAATCGAAGGGTCACAACTATTTACTGGTCGTGATTGACAGACTCACGTCCATGGTGCATCTAGTTCCAACTACAACGAGAGTGACTGCGCGACAAGGTGGTTATACCTCAAAGAGGTAGTACGGTTGCATGGAGTACCTGACTCGATAATATCGGATCGCAACTCCAAATTCACCTCCATATTCTGGAGGGAATTGCAGCATATAATGGGCACGAAGCTGCTCATGTCCACAGCATTCCACCCACAGACGGATGGAGCGACAGAACGAGCAAATCGTTCTGTAGGGAAAATACTCTGCATGGTAGTGCAGAGTGATCAGAAGGATTGGGCCAAGAAATGCCCAATGGTAGAGTTCGCACTGAACAGCTCAGTCAGTGCAACCACAGGATATGCACCATTCAAATTGAACAGCGGATACTTGCCCCATATCGCGCAGGTGCTATCAGTGGATACTACATTTAGAGGAGTGCGGCAATTCGCACAACAAGCATTGTGGAACTTGATTGCTGCTCACGATGCAATCATCGCGAGCTGAGTACAGCAGACAGACACTGCTAATACCAGACGCCATCAAGGAACAATGTACAAAGTTGGACAGCTAGTATATCTGTCTACAATGAACCTGTCCTTACCTAAGGGACAGGCAAAGAAATTGGTACCCAATTACATTGGGCTGTACTCAGTTATAGAAGTGGATAATTCCAGTTCTACAGTGAAACTTGAGTTACCCCCACAGCTCATGGCTCAGAGGATACTACCAAAGTTTCATGCGAGTCTAATCAGACCACATATACCCAATGACGACAACCAATTTCCTCGTCGCAATGTAAATTATATTTATGACTTTGGGAAAGAAGATGAACCAGAATGGTTCATAGATGAGATCCTGGCTCATCGCTGGACTAGTGACTCCAAGCTGGAGTTACAAGTGAGATGGACATTGGGAGATGTCACCTGGGAACCACTCTCTGCATGCAGAGAGTTAGAAGCGCTAGATGCCTATCTAGAACTAAGGGGAGTTAGGAAGCCGCTAGAGCTTCCTTTTCATGCCTCATAAGGCATGAGAAAGATGACAAGGAGTCCTTAATAAAAAGGACTTGACACGAACATGATTCGTGTTGACGATTTGCACGATGTGACGGTGTCACGTGAAATTAGTCACATGACACATCGGGCGCGCTTGCTCTGATTTTAAGCAATTATTTCATTGCCGCTTCAAGGTTTTTTGCCACCCACTACCACACTCGCACCAGTGTGAGTGTCAACCGAATGATCATCCATGGACGCCGAAGCATCCCAAACACACCACTCAGCAGAGGCACTACCTAGTGCCTCTGAGCAATTCGCGATGCTCCAAAAGGAGAAACATTGGACTGTGCATGGCATCAAGGACACCATCGCCATCGTCCACTGCAACTCCTGTCCAGAGTGCCATGCGTATGCGCAACATTTGCTGCAAGCCGCAAAACTGCGGCTCATCGACCCCTGAATGCACATTAAAAGTGGCTTGGCCACCGTTGCTTGCTGAGATGGCACGTCCTTTTGTTAAGGATGCAGTATCCTCCTATAAGGAGGATATATGCAAGCTCAACTCAGAACTCGACACGCTACACACCGCCGTTGATAAAGAGTGGCAAATTAATCGCGAAATGGCAGATAAAATATCCACCATGAAGTCGGCGCAATCAGCACCGACTATAATTGATCTCACCTCGTTGCCAGATTTGATGATGGACTCAGTGAGTCCATCTACGACCACTACTGGAGCCTCACCGGGAGGACCCACCCAATCCAGTCGCAAGACCGCATCCAAACAGCGAATGCTGGTGGTGCCGTACCCAGCGTCGCTGCATGCTCGCATTGCCCCTGCCATAGGTGACCCACCTGCAACGCAGACGGGATTCTTACCCCACCCGTTGGGCAAGGCACCACACCCCACTGCGGTGCACACCGGTCGTCGAACCACACAGTGTTTCGCCAAATGCCAGCTCAACGACCCAAAATTTGTTGAGCAGCTCACGCTTGTGCGCGCGACATTTGCCCTGTTGCGCAGCACCATGCAGCACGGTATCATTAAGCGTGCTGAATGCGAGCAGTGACTCGCTACTCGAATGCCAGTGTTCGAGATCGTGCATGATATGCCTCCCAATCTTAGGGATGCGTTGCGCACGATCAAGTACTCCCCGGAGGGAGTATCACCCACCATTCACGGGAACAGCAACAACACCCTCCAACTAGAGGATGTTGACGTATGGGTATGGCTTAAACTCATTAAGCCAAAGGAAGACAGCCTGGTCTTTCTTCAAAAGTTAATGGAGCTTTTCATTGTCCGTGGCCAGTGGGCCGATCTTGCCAGATCAAACTGGCAGCAAGATCTATCAGCGCTGCTGTCCACCAGCATCGATAAGGTGTTCGAGTGTAAACGCCCCCATGAGAGTACGACTCTCGAGGAACTAGCCCAATGGCTAGGAAACCACGTGGGGGTAGATCCCAGTAGGGCTCACGTCAACATTGAGCCGTATTTTTTCTGTAAGCAGAGCAAGGTCTGCTACAACGAGACCATGCAGAGGGTCCTTGACGCTCGCGAAGGCCGGACATTCACTGGCCTTCATATACCCATGACCCCTCCCTCGCCCCTCAGGTTTCTTGGGAGTGCTGTCGACTTTGGACGATGATTCGTCCTTGGATGGATGCGGTGGAGGGCCACCCTGCTCGAAGGCACGTACGTACGTGCCAACGACGGAACCATCTTCCCCGTCTGCCACTGACCCAGCATCTGCTACCACAGCAGATGATACTACTATGGAGGTCGACCCAGCTGACTCCTTGTACTACGACAACACTGTCGAAGTAGCCACGCAGTCGTCATCAACTGTGCCTGCACCTATATATGCTGATCCGCCATCAGCATAACAGTTCCCAAACCTGCCTGAGGTTTAGTCTGTGGGGAGGGTGTAAGAATGTAGATTCTTACAGTAGCATATATGCTACTATTTAGGACATATAAGTCACCAGAGTGACTTATGGGGTTTGTATTATATAAGCTGCCCACAAGGGGCGCCTGTAGATAGTGGACAACTATACAGTTGTCCACAAGTAGATTACATAAGACATACTTTTTCTTGTAAACCACACCGTCGCAGACACCAATAAATTTATTGGCTCAGTCTGTTTGTGTGAAACGACAAAGTTCTTACAGCATTTGACTTTGGCTGATACTCATCATGTGCTGAAGAACTTACTACAGCTTTGTCATCCTTCTTTACATCATCACTCTAAGGTGTGCCAAGCAATCTGGATGTTACCAATCTATTGATCTATCAGGTGACCATTAGAACCACATGGGCCTATGATGTAGACAAAGTCGACTTACCACAGTTTTGTCACTCTCCTCTGCATCATTAAGTATCCACGAGGCACTGAGAAAGCCTATTTGGGACGAATGAGCACCACACAAATGATGACAAATATGACTTACTATATTTTGGAAGTTTGCATGTCACAGATTGACTGCACTGCAAAATCCAAGTGTGGTGCAAAGCTACCTGTGACTTGCTGGTAGCCCCCACTGAGAGGTTTCAAACCCACCTGTGAGACTTGTAATACAATGCCAGGGTAGTGTTGGTGGGATTGGTGCTGACTAGGCAAGATATATGTACAGCCTCATGCACCTGCCTCCGACCAGCCACACATGGAATACATCTAAAATTTCAGTCAATCCCATTACTGGGCTATATTTCCTTATGCACCTTCACCAGGAAAGAAAAATCAATGAGACAATGCATTTACCCAACTCAAGTTCGGGACTTTGGACCAACCATGTATTGGGCATGTTTACACACGAAAGGACAATTTTATTATAGTGTAAGAAAGGGCTTACATCTGTCCAGAATCTCAGTCTAGCTGGCAAAGCGAATCCAATTCATTGTATGTAAGTGCTCAGGTATCTCAGGATGCTGTTATGGGACTCTATACCTCAAATTATGGGGAACTTTTACAGCCATATCAAACATCGTGAGTTGCATTTTTTGATGACAAAGGGATGGTTTGACTTATGATTTTGTCAAATTTTTGGCTGGGCCACCTGCAGGCTATCCCATCTGCAAGTCAGATCTTTGATTCATGTGAGTGATCAGGAAACCCTGGATGTGTAGTGGCCATGTACATTGCTGCACGGAATTGAATGCCAAAAGGTAAGTTAAGTTCCACACTCTAAAATGTCCAAAAGCTCACTTCTGGCCAAATTTTGAGCCCACTGCCACCCTCAAGCTCAACATTTTGTGCAGGGCTCGATATTCAAGCCAACTGAGTTGAATCACATAATCACTAAGCAATGCAGTAAGTTGTCAGGTTTCCTTCATTTGAAACTTGCCTTTGCACCGGGGGAGAGAAGGGCTTGTGGCTGGCTGATTTTATGGTAATGACCAAAGCGTCTAGGACTCATAAACGATCATGCATTAACTTTGCTTCTAACATGACCACTCACTGAAGGACAGCATGTGATAGTCATAATGAAATGTCTCAGTTTTCTATGAAAGAACGACTTTAGAATTGAGTTGCTACCTAATGAAATGTCTATAATACATCAGTAAGTAAGATATTGAAAGAGACTAATGAAAGTGGTCTTACCTCAGTCTTCTATGAAAGAACAACTGAGGAAAGAGTCTGCAATTTAAGTCTGATACTATATAACTCCTTTTCAAACTCTGAGCGAATGGCAAAGTGCTCACTATATCATATTTCAACACTCCCACTCAAGCGTATCACCATTCCTAGTTTGTTGACGAATTGTTCGTGTTTAATCTGAGCAAGGATTTTCATCATCAGATCTGCTGCCATTTCTTCAGTTGGACAGTATTCAACTTTGAGATCACCTGCAATGATTGCCTCTCGAATGTGATGAAAGCGCAATGTGATATGTTTCATTCGTGGATGACTTCCTGGATTTCGAATAAGAGCTATTGCACCCTGGTTATCGCATAAGAGTTGAGTTGCATCTCTTTGTTCATGTCTGAGTTCCTTTAGCATCTCACAAAGCCAGTATACTTCCTGAGTTGCTTGGCTCACAGCAATGTATTCAGCTTCTGTCGAAGATAGAGATACAACTGACTGAATTTTGCTGCTCCAGCTTACAGCTCCACCAGCCAT
The DNA here is from genome assembly GCA_015039355.1 of Ramaria rubella. NCBI lineage: Eukaryota > Fungi > Basidiomycota > Agaricomycetes > Gomphales > Gomphaceae > Ramaria > Ramaria rubella. The sequence continues at coordinate 30,116 of MU134439.1, read as the reverse complement.
GAGAAAAATGTATCCTGCTGTTGAGCGGCGCGTGTTGTTATCTCCAGCCCAGTCTGAATCTGAGTAGCCATGAAGCAGGCATGACCTCAAATCGCTATCTGGCACATCAGCATCATAACACAAGACATGGTTTCGAGTCCAGATTAGGTATCGTAGCACTCATTTTGCTTTGTGCCAATGGATTCATCCAGGGTTTGCAGAGAATTTACTCAAAACTCCCACTGCGTAGGTGATGTTGGGACGAGTTCCTAACATGGCATACATGAGACTTCCAATTAGCAATTGATAAGGTATTTTCTCCATTTCCCTTTTTTCATCATCCGTCTGAGGACAATCTTCCTTTGACAGCCTTATTCCTGTGGCAAGAGGAGTCGGTGACAGCTTGGCATCAGTAAGTCCATAGTGTGTCGCCATGTCATCAATGTAGCGTTGTTGGGAAAGCATAAGCATATGTCCATCATGCTCTCCAATAATCTCCATTCCGAGAATGAACTGAGCGTTCCCAAGGTCTTTTATTTTGAAACGATCTCTGAACTTTGCTTTGTGGCCTTGCATCGTTTTTATGCCCTTTCCTATCATAATCATGTCATCAACATAAACTGAAAAATAGATTACCACTTTGTCGTTTTGAAAGATATAGATGCAATAATCTGTGTGGCATCATTCATATGAAAGATGCAATAATCTGTGTGGCATCGTTCATATTAATGTGTGCGTAGTTCACAGTCTAGCAGATCATTCCACACCCAGCTGGCTTGCTTTAGTCCATATATAGCACGTGTGAGTCGTTTGACCTTTCCTGCATGTTCTATGCCATCTGGGAGTCGAATGTATATTTCTTCTTCCAATGGGTCATTTAAGAAGGCTGTTTCCACATCTAGTTGATGAATGTGGAAAAGGCCCTTTTTGAGTGCGAGTGCGAGTAGAACACATATCAAGGTAAGCTTGACTACAGGCGCATATGTTTCATCTAAATCAAGACCAGGTACTTGCGAGTATCCTTAAGCGACAAGGCAAGTCTTGAAGTGTTGGATGCTACCATCTGATCCTCATTTGATCTTGAACACAGGTTTTGATTTGACTGGTTTGTGTCCTGGTGGTAAGTCTGCATCGACCCAGGTTCTATTGTCCTCTAACGATTTCACTTTGGAACTTATTGATGATTTCCAGTTATCCCAATCGCCTCCATTTCGTGCTTCATGGACAGTGTGAGGTTTGACGAATGATCCAGTAGTTGCCGCCATGGATATCAGCGCAAAAATAAGATTGTTTATTACTTCCTCACCACCTGTCTGTTCGATTTCATCTGGCAGTGATTCACGTATCTTCCAACTTGGCTTTCCACATTGCTGCGGTAGGTTTCTGCTGGATCACGTAGTTCTAACTCTGTGCGACGTTTCCGAGGTTGTCTGGAAGTGGATGTTGGTATGGAAGCAGGCTTCAGAGCATCGTCTTGTGTGGATTCTGATGTAGGGACTACAGGTAAGGACATGTCTTCATTCTGTTTGGGACTTTCACTTCTTTCTTCATTTGCATCCATCGGCCATTTGAATTCAAGATTTTCAGTTCGAGCTGCTTGCTGTGGAGGGTCAGATTGTTCATCAAATATGACATCCTGAGCTTTAATCGCGCAATGTCTCACTGGATCCCATAAACAATAAGCCTTTGTTCCGATGCAATAACCGAATAGGATGCATCTCTGTGACTTTGCTTCAAGTTTCTTTCAATGCTTCCTCATGACATGTGCATATGCTGGGCAACTGAAAGGTCACAGCCTCTTGATCGACGGTTTCTGACCTGTCCAAGCTTCATATGGTGTTTGGTTTGGTAATGCAGAGCTGGGACTTCAATTTATGAGATAAATGGCAGTGCTGATGGCTTCTGCCCAGAAGCCTGTAGATAGTGTGCTGGCATGAAGCATAGTGTGTGTGCGTTCAATGATAGTACGATTTTTCTGCTCACTTAGCCCATTTTGTTCAGGTGTCTCTGGTGTTGTTGTCTCCAAGGCAATCCCATGGTCCTTAGAAATTCCGAGAATGCACCATTAATGTATTTGCCGCCATTGTCGGTGCGACAGCGCTTGATTTTTCAATCAACTTGTAGTTCTGCTGCAGTCTTGAACTCCTTGAATGCTGCAAGTGCATCTGATTTCTTGCATAAAAAGTAGGCGGAAATATACCTCAAATTATCGTCTATGAAAGTGATGAAGTATTGCTTATTGCCTAGAGATGCTGGGAATGGTCCACATATGTCCGAATGAATAATGTCTAGTTTCTCCTTTGCTCGCTTTCCCAACTTTGGAAAGGACATGCAGTGTAGCTTCCCTTTCACACATGCCTTGCAAAACTCCGGTTCTCCCTTGACCGTATCCACCCCTTCAACCAGTCCTTTTTGTACTAGTTTTCTTATGCCATTGAAACCAAGGTGGCCAAGTCGCTGGTGTAAGGTATTGATGTTGATCGATCTCAAGGATTTTGCTAACCTTGCGTGTTCTTTAGACATGACTGGGCTTCCCTTGAGTCTATATAGTCCTCCTCGTGTCATGATCCCTTCACCAATGATCATCTTGAGTGATTTGTTACTGATGCGACATTCAGGGTTGTCTAGTTCAATCATGTGGTTGCTTTTCGTGATGCACGATGCTGAGAGTAGTGTGGTGGCGAGCTCTGGAATGAAGAGGGTATCCAGAAATTTTCCTGTGATAGTCTTTCTGCCAGCCTCCACTAGAAACTACAGAGTGCCTTTCACTGGAAACAAATCAAGGTGTCCTGAGCCAGGAAATGCTTGGGGAATCCTCTGGAAAGCTATCATGTTAACATCATGTATGGACTTGTAACATGCTTGTTCTATTTAATATGGTCCAGATATGTTTCAAAGCCAGACATACATGGAAACATTAAAATGTTCATAGCATGTATTCCATATTATCACTGGATTTGTTCAAAATATGGCCTCTTCCAGTGCATGCACAAAATATTCCATGATAATATGAATTACATGCTATGAAAATTTTAATTTTTCCATGTATTTTTGGGTTTGAAACATATCTGGGCCATATTAAATAGAACAAACATGTTACAAGTCCATACATGATGTTAACATGATAGCTTTCCAGAGGATTCCCCAAGCATTTCCTGGCTCAGGACACCTTGATTTGTTTCCAGTGTTTGCCTGTGGCTTGGATGATCCTATCGTCCCCAAGGTGTACATTGATCACCTTATCAAGTGTGGTGAACATACCATCCTCAAACCAGTCTCGATGTGGACTCATGTGTCGTGAACATCCCAAATCAATCAGCACATCATCGAGGGAGGACTTGGCCAGGTTTGCAATGACATGACTGGTCATGAATACTTCAACGTATTCATCCCCATTATCATCATGCATCCTTGGGCTAGCAAATGTCACTGCATCCCTAATGAGATGGATGTGTTCATCTGTGTCATCAGATTCAGGTGATGATTCAGATGATATTTCAGGTGTTTGTACTGTGTTAGCCTTCTCTTTGGCAAGTCTCTTTTCTTTCTCCCTTTCCATTGCTGCAATTTTCTTGCGGCAGACATCTTCAGTATGGCCACCTCCTTGGCAAAAACCGCAGCTCTTGGTTTTCTTCTTCTTCTTCAGTGACTTGATCTGGCCCTTATTTTTGGCATAGAGGGCCACATCGGACAAAGATGTCATCGGTCCACTTATATGAGTGGCTTCTTGAAGGAGTCATGTAGAGATGTCAAGAGTATTGAGTTTGTTGGTATCTGTGGCAGATTGAAGGAGTGTTACGACAATTGTATCCCAGAGTGTTGGGCTTGGTAGTGACATGAGGAGTAGTTGAGCCATGAATGTGTTGTCAAATGCCTGCTTAGAAGCAGCGAGTTTCTTGTTTTCACCAAGAAGGAAGTCAATGTGTTCTGGCATTGATTCACCTTCAACGTATTCCCATTTGATCATACTGACTTTCATATAGAAGCCAGCGATTCCGATGTGAGTGGATTGGTGCACTACTTTAAGATGGTCCCAGAAGTCTTTTGCACTCTTATAATCCTCTACATGGCATTCATGGTCTGAACTTATGAGTTCCATAAGGATGCTGGAGGCAACATCGTCATTGAGTTCCCACTCGCCAAGTTGTTTCTGTGCCATTGTATATTGAGCTTGCATGACAGCTCCTCCACTTGTTACATTCGTTGGATCAGGTAGTGTGGGGAGTGTTGGCTTCTGATCATCTCCAGTCACGACTCTCCAGACCTTTGCTTTCTTCAGTGTCCTGCTCACATGCAATACCCATGAATGGTAATTGCCATGTTTGAGTTTCTTGAAAGTGGATGATGTCATAGTGTCTTCAGGCATGTGAGAATGATGTTGTTTCATGAGATTCTCTTGGAGTGAGGGTGCAACAGATTGGATGTGAAGAGTCCAATAGCGTGTTTGAGATACATAGTCGCTAATTATGTGTCTTCTGAAATAGCTTTGCTAGTGTGCTTGAGTCTTGTAACTGAGTTAGATTGAGGATGCTGTCTTCAGCGTATGTGTAATGGAAGCATGGTGTTCATCTCAATTGGTAGGCATCGTGGGGCCCATAACCTAATGAAATGTCTCAGTCTTCTATGAAAGAATGACTTTAGAATTGAGTTGCTACCTAATGAAATGTCTATAATACATCAGTAAGTAAGATATTGAAAGAGACTAATGAAAGTAGTCTTACCTCAGTCTTCTATGAAAGAACGACTGAGGAAAGAGTCTGTGATTTAAGTCTGATACTATATAACTCCTTTTCAAACTCCGAGCAAATGGTGAAGTGCTTGCTATGTCATATTTCAACAGGTCAGTGTGTAATGGAGTCTATGCAATGAAGCAAAGTTGAGGTTTGGTGACTGCCTTCTCTCACTGCTTTGTTGACAAAGTCAAACTGAGCATATGAGTGTACTCCAAATTACTGACAGTTGACATAGTCAAACAGTCAAGAAATATGTGCAGCCAGGAGAAGGCGTGTGCATGCGTGCGTTCATCTGCACCATCATGTGGTTTGTCGCAGGGCATAGGGGTACAGGTGTGGTGGTGACAGTTTGTGTAGCAGCCACGCTGTATGCCTGTGCACATTCGTTGGTGGTAGTGGGAGTGGCAATCGTGGATGGGGTGGCGGGTTGCTTAGCAGCTGCTCATACGTGCGTAGACTGTCACATGGCATGGTGGTAGCAACAATTGTCAGGCTGCAAGGGTGTAGTAGCAGGCTTGTCTTGTGTGTCACCAGCTCATATGGCATCGCAGGGAGTGGGTGGTGCAGAGAAGGCACGAAGGCGGCATCCTGGTGGGGTATGGGACGGTGCATGGGGTGCAGTGTGGTGAGGTATGGGCCTCTGGGGGAACAGACAGCATAGTACGTACTTCCGAGAGCCATGAAGCACAGGGATTGTTGTGCGAATCAAGTTGTTCACAATAGGGTGTATTCAGTGCCAGCTTACAGCCTTTCCCAAAAACCTTGACGCGCATCGCTTTTTTTTACTTTTTTTTTGGTGTGCCACCTGTAGGGCAGGCACCCAGTAAGCAATCGATTCGGTCAAGATATCCAAGACATCTATAACATCCATAGGCAACCATGGATGGAGTTGCATGCCTTCCATCTCCTTATGAAGCTGTCCAGTGGCTGCAGCCAGTATTGGAGCTGGGAGAAGTAGGACAGGGCAGCAATGATTCGCTTGAGGCGGCAGGGCATGCAATGGTGGGTGAGACTGGAGCCATCTCGTATATTCACTCAGGACCCTGTAGAACCTATTCATCTTCATTTGTGCATCCCTGCTCACCCAAAGCCATTGTCTTGAACATCAGCTCAGACTCTGAACTAGCCAACATACTTGCAATGAAGCTCTCAGACTCCATGCCGCTCTCACCTCTTCATCCCGCTCTCACTTCTGGCGACTGTTCAATGAGTTCTACTAATGAGTGAAGTTTCTCCCCATCAAGAACATGTGGCCTACCTTGATTGGGGTTTGATGGTGGCAGGACATGGCCTATGATACTATTTGTAGTTGTTCCCCCACCTGCGCACACTGCTGAGGGCTCCAACTCGGGGGGACACCAGGGATTTTGTACATATTCTCAGGAATGTAGCCATGGGTTAAGAGCCATAGAGAACACGGTTTTAGGTCACTACTATGGCGGAAAGGCATCGTTGCAATCTCTATGCAGTGTGCCTACGCTACAGGCGGCGCACCAAAAAAAAAGTAAAAAAAAGCGATGCGCATCAAGGTTTTCGGGAAAGGCTGTAATGTTTTCAGTGCAGAGCTCAAACATGGCATGATGGCGAGAAGTGGAGCTTTAGTGGAGCTCTCCACCTCAGCCTGCAGGGTCACGATTATAGTTAGTGAGAGTCAGCTTAAGCTGGAAAACGAATACAACCTAATACCAACTTCAATGAAAAATAAAATAAAATATGTGGAGTTGGACTATTTGGGAAGAGAGCTTACAAATAAGATTAGAGCATAGATTGATTCCAATTAGATTTAGATGGTGTTGTTCAAGCCATTCTGAATTTCTCACCTTCACGAGCAATGTCCACACCTGAATAACACACTAACTTTGTTACTGAAGGCAACACTCTGAATAAAAAGATGAGACATGGGAGAATACCGAGAGGGGTACACCACTTACAGTTGCCCTGCATATTACGTTCAGACATGTGCTCCCTAGCTCGTCATTCACTTCCAAGTCCAGCACCGTTCCATCTCAGCTATGACCACACATTTGAGCTTGGTGATCTTCTTTGGATGTTTCGATAATGGGCAATGCGAGGTCAAAAGCAAATGGCAGGTAGAAAGAGTGTTTCTATGCATGCAGAGCAGGTGCAACTGTGAATGTCAAAATAAGTGATTGCTGTATATGTGTTATCTGCTTGGCAAGATCCACAACAAAAGTCATGCCAACTTTTTCAGGTGCCAAAGGTCCGTCCACAACTGAATTCTGAGAGTGTGACATGGCCTGCACAGTCTTCTCCATGTGTCAATCTATGGAATATTGAAACACTTCAGCATGAAAGACAAAGCAGCATAGCCGGATACACAAATACTTACTGCCAAGGCCCCTCCTGATGCAACACTTTTTGGCCAGAATTGGTGTGGTAAACAGCAGAGTTCTGCATATAGACCTTAAAGTCTGTGCGATTGTCGATCATTTCAACCACTGCCCATAACCCACACGTTATGATCAAATCAGCAGTAATTAAGCATTATTGGGGTGGGGGGTATAACCGACGCTTCCTGGTGCATGGGTGGCAAATAATCAGAAGGGTACGTAGAGGAAGGAACAACATTCATCACACACCGCTGGTATTGGCCTGGAAGTTTGAGCCCACCAGCTTGAAAGGTGGGCCAGAAGTTGCGTGAAGTGATTGTCAGATGAACAACCGGCTAGGGAACCCTCAAAAAAAGTATCAAGATAGTAAGCACAGACATACCTGTTTCAACACTTGAATGTGCTGATCTATCCACCTCGAATCTGTCATATCACGAAGTATGATCTCACACTTGGAATGGTGTGTCTCCAAAGCATAGCTTGAGTATCTCAATATTTTTTTGCTGAGAGCACCATAATCAGGTTACAAACTGCCATTAGAGTCAGGAGTAAAAGTACACATCTCGGTCAAAGTAGTTGCCACTGGATTTCCAATAGCCACTGTGCAAGAAGAGCCTGTAGTTCTTTAGCGAACAGATTTTTGGAACCATATATGTTGACGAGCATTGTGAGAACATCCTTTGTTTGCGCAGAAATCTGTCCCACGATAAGCCTATGTACTACTCAAGCATACATCACTCTATAACTCTCACCAGGTCCAGCATCAATAGGTTCCTGATTGGGTTCCAAGAAGTCTTCCACTTGGGACTGCTACAGTGGAGCACCCTGATTGTGCTCATCGAGGAGGTCACCACCTTCTCCAGCAAGAGAAGCGACAAGATAGTATCTGAACGTTTTCTAGGGAAGTTCAGTTGTTATGTCCTTCATGCGTGTGGTAGGGGTACCCACCTAAGATATCACCAGATGTGATCTGCAACTTTGTACAGAAGAACACCAGGTGGATTGATCACACAGACAGTGAATCGTGGAGACATGCTGAGTGAGAATGTTCTTTGTGTCTGTGCCACGATGCAAGAGCTGCTTGTTGTTGCTAGTAAAGAAAGGGTTGGATAATATGTAAAAAAATGGGGCAAGGAGGATAGACCCACAGTTGTCTCAATGCTTTGACCAGTCCAAGGGGTTGACCCACTTTCATGAGGCAGTCCTATGATGAGGTTAGAGACCAAGCACAAAGAGCAAATTGTGTGCGATACCTTGATGTCTAAGGGTGCCAGTATTGAGTCAAGATCATCAACAATAACATCGAAAAGCTCTGTCATCCTGGAGAAGTCTGAGTTTCGAAAATGGAAGGCCTAGATGCACAGACACACACCTGAGCATGCACAACACCTTTCAGATGTGATACTCAAACCACATGTTCATCCCGCAACAACCAACCACCCCCTTCAGCTACACCTCACATCTAAGCACAGCGCCGCCATGCATTCCAGACAACCACCAAGCTGACAATTGGCCAGTCTTTGAGCATTCAGGCACACCATGCATGGGACCACTTGCTTGAGCAGCACATCCTCAGCTCTGGCAGCATCTGTGCATCCCACATCCCCGGACAAGTGGCCTGTATTTGGTTGTCGATCAGCACATTGAGGCAGGCTGTGAGCTGCACTTGGTAGCGGTCCAGAAACTCGAGGATGTCGAGCGCACAGAGGACTATCGCATAGGGCAAGTCAGGGCCAGTGGTGATGACTGGGTTAGGATGCTGGATGGAGAGGTGTGCGAGGTTCAGATGGGTCAATGTGCAGGATGGCAATGCGGTGTCACCAGAGGCTGAGGGTGGCAAGGGAGTGCTTGTGAGTGTATGTGTAAGGAGGTCACGGAGGCCATTGGGGAACGAGGTGGGGAGCATGGAGTGCATGATGGTGGTAGCGATGGGGAAAGACAACACTAATGCTAAAAAGTTTTAAAAAAGTCAACATATCTGCAAACAAACAGTGGCTCAACGAATTGACTTGCCTTTGACGACTCAAAAAAAACCGTGTGCAGCGCATGGAAATAGCCTGTGTGCTTGAGCAGCTCCCGTAGGGCATGTGTCTCTTGAGCTTTAAACCAACACTTGTACATTTCGACCACCTTATGGCTTCCTTGGTTCAATAGCCGTGATCTTCAAGAAAATCCATGCCAGGATCGATTTTAGGTGGGGTTATGGTGCTTCACTCGTCTTAAAGTCCTCCTCATCACTCCCACACGCCAGCACAACCCCCATGCCACGCTGCACAGTACAAAAGAAGATATTGGCACGCCATGCCAGCACGTACCTGCCTGCCACTAGCATCGGCTTCGTCTCTACACCTGAATGGCACAGTGGATTTAACAGTACAGATGAAATGGTGAGTAAACGACCAGTCTTATTTTCGAAATGGCAGGGCTCACAGATTATTTGTGTACTTAGTTTGTGTGCGTGTGCATGGTGTCTATGCGGCCATCAGTTAGTTCCTGCAACCACACACGAAGGAATTACCTGATAGATAGGTCTAGCCTGCCGGCGGCACGAAAATGTCAATGACTGGTAAGTTTTCATTGAGAGAGTTTGAACAGAAAGAGACTTACGGTGGCATTGAGGTTGTGCTTGGGGTATTTCAAATGGCCAGAGGTATGCACGACCTTGTTGTTTCCCCAAGCCGAACACGTGTTGTTGAGATCAGGCATGTGAGTACCCCACCGACCACATGGAAACCAGTGACATGTGACTACGTGTTGACAGGTTGAATGGAAAAGCACGACATAATAATTATTAGGGGAGATCAGAGTTGGCCGATTTGGTGGATTTTATGGGGGATTTGGTGTTGGATTTGAGCAACCAAGAGTAATGAAAATCGTCCAAATCCAACCAGTCAACTCTGATACCCCAGATTGGGAACAGGATTTGGAGCTGATTTAAATTTTACTAACGCACATCTAGTAAATCATAATAGAATACTTGTGACATTTCTAATGAAGGACTCTTTACATTTGAAATACTTGCAAATCCAGCACCAAATTGACACCAAATTGGCCAAATCTTCCAAAGCGACTCCAGAGGTGCTTTCCAGGATTTGATGATTTTCCATTCCAAATCCACCATCAAATCCCCCCATCAAATCCACCAAATCTCCTAACTCTGATCACCCCTAATGTCATCCCACATTACAAATCCATCCCCAAAACCACTTTTGTGATGCATGCCCACAGGACATCTGTCCCGTCCACATTCCATTTATGTCCAATGGACAATAGGTTAGAGTTCTTATTACTAAACAATTCTGCTGCTGTGATACTAACTTTTTGCCACTGCAACAACACAAATCTGTTGCAAGTTTTAGTTGCTCCCTATCCGCTGCATCAAATCCTACAAAACAAGGACCATTCTCTTCATAATGAGTAGTATATTTCAGGTAAATTATCATACTTTTGAACTGATCATTGAGTAAACTGTAATCATCTTAAAAGGTAAGTTCAGTGTCACCTTTGCAAATTGCCTCTTGACCTAAATAATTGCAGTTCTGGGCCAATTTTTTGGGTTACATATTAATATTGTTAGCAGATATTGAACATGCAACAGGACTCAATTGTGTCAGACAGCATAAAGGTCAGTGCTGTGACATCAAAGATCCGCAACACATCTTGGGTCACCATCAGCAAAACCCGAAGGATCTGATAAGGCCTTGTAAGAGCTTACCAGCAATGCCAGACACATCAGGGGTGCAAGTCTTGCACTTGTCCTGGTCAAACCATGTATGCCCTTGTATGCACCGGTACCCTTTGGGGATATCCCAACCTCCAGCAGGACCTCCACAGTCTGGCAGTAGTCTGGCAGGCTGTTCCCAGTGCGACACATGTCTGGGATGCAGGTTATAACCTTGCGGATATCTGACCATATGATCATCAGGTCAATAGATGTCTGCAAGAGTTGGGTGATCCTGATACTGGAGTGTTCGGTATGGTGGCACGACAGCAAGGCTGGGTGCTGTTTGCAAGCACAGGGATTGTGGGTTTGACCTTGTATTGTGCTGACATGTGGTATTTTTATCTGCAATAATATATAACATCTCATTGGTCCTCCATAAGGCGCTGCCTGTGATTGTCAGGTTATTCAAGCAATTCTGGTGCCACAAAACATTTATGGGACATTGTATGCATGAATAGTTCTATTTTGATGCTGAACACTATGAAACATTACTAATGATTGGTGGCATCTTGGAGAACCGCCGCCCTTTTTGTGGCCTTCTGGGCTTTCAACTTTGCAATTGGATCCACCTCTTTGTGCATATGAGATTTCACACTGGATTTTGAGGGGAAAATCTGCCTGTGAGCACATGAGTTCTTGCTGAGCCAGTGACGAACATGGAGGGTCACACATACTGATTCCACAACAAAAGGAAGGCATCTGCCTCCTCCTTTAGATCTTCATCCTCCAGGAGGCCACAACTTGCCAATACAGGGCTGAGAGTTCAAATGTGCCCCCCACCTTCTGGTTGTTCTTGCTTGAAGAGAGACCAAAGTAGGTCTGGGGTCAGATCAGGGTGATGGGCCTGGAAGTGAGGTCTAAGGCATGCACCAGTGTCACCACATATGTGAGCGACTGGTTACATGCTCCATCTCCCATAGGGCGGCCTTGGGAGTGCATGTCATTTTTGACTTGCCATCATGGCGGACCCATGCAGATGGGCCTAAGAAGATGCACTTGAAAGCCTGAATGGTGGGGAGGCAAGTTGATTATGGTGGAATGACACTGTGGATATACTGACCTGGACTAGGAGGTCTCCTTGGAGGAGCCCTTTCATTTTGTCTTCAGGATCATACATGCTGGCTGGATAGAAAAATGTAGGCCATTCAGTTGGTTGCAGGTCGTACTCGCCTGATTTGAGAGATTGGCAGAGCCTAAGAGCAGAAGTCAATACCTTGCCCTGGGGGAACTGAGACACATATGTTTCATCGTTGAAATCAAGTCTTGCAGAACATAGGAGCTGGCCAGTGAGAGGGTGATTGAATCCTCACGTGTGTTAGAACCCAGATTCACTTTCAGCTTTTCTGCTTCTCTCTGATATATTCCAATTCCTATTTCCAATATGTTCTCTGATTCATTTCACTCGTTTTACTTATCCCCATTCCATCTATATTTAGTCATTCTCCATCAAGATCTATATCCTTGGTCTTATGTCCATAATTACTCTTACTCCGATCCCATATTCACTCCGTTTTGGATTTCTGCTTTTCATATCTTTCCGATTTGGACTGTATCCTTTCTGTTATATACGACACTTGCATGTACTTGTTCCTTAGTTTGAATATTGACCCACCCTGACCTGATATCTTCTCATCCCCGTCTCTGAATCTTACCAACTTCCATCCTCCGACTTCTCTGACTTCTCTGACTCCTCTAAGAGCTTCCGATTTCCTCCGAACTTCTAGTATATCCGACCCTCTGAAATACCAGGACACAAAGAATTCAAGAGGGTGCAACCTATAAGTTGAAGCCAACATCTGTACATACCAATCTGACTCCAAAGCCTGACACTCTGATATCTCCGACATCCGACGAGAAGAAATCGAGTTCATAACAATGTGGCTTTGTCTTTGCTGTCCAATTCAGCAGCTGCAGCATGGTCATACTGTCTGAGCATGTTGGGTATCTGTTTCTTGAGTGCGCTGGTGTCATCGCTATGGGCACCATCCTGGCCGTTCTTCATCTGTGGCCACATCAAATTGACAGCAAAGATTCATCTGGGTGGGTAAATCAAACTTACACACACAGCCATGGCCTTAATGGTACCATCTTCATGGCCAGCATTCAGGAAGTCATTGAGTGCAGAAATGTGGTGTGTGACACTCATGAATGACATGTTTTGACAGTGTTGTCTGGGGGCAGAAAGATGGTGAGTCCAGTGGGAATCAGTGCAAGGACAAGGGGACTCACTCCTCTGAGAATATGTTAGATCCCAGATCCGACTTCCATTATTCCAATGTTTTCTGCATCCCGATAAGCCCTTTTCTGCTTATTTCCGATATGCCCCCATTTATCATTCTTAGTCACGATTCTATTTTAATCCTATCCCTGTACGTCTTATCTTGATTTCCATATTTGCTCTGACTCCAGAACTCTGTATCATGCACTCTTATCTTTCCATTTCCAACTTTTGAAATTCCGCATATCCCTTTAAATACGCTTTCCCTTGCTCAAGCTTCCTTTAGCTTGTAAATCTCATTATATTTCGATTAAACTCGTTACTTCACTTTGTTATCACTATAACTTGCAAAATCCTGTTATACCTGATATACCTTGCCAACCTTTATCACTTATACCTTTTATTGCGCTTCATCACTCCAAGTTCTACCCACAATAAAATTCCTTAGCACTCCGACCTTTATTCAGTATTCCAATTATTCCAACTCCGACATCTCTGACATTACAAAAACACTCTTTGAATTATACTCGCTTTTCCGTAAAGCTAAAAACCTACTCAATATTCATTTATTGTTACTATCCCATCCTGCATTGGTTATTCCAATTCTGAATATCTGGGATTCCCTGCTTGTCTCTGAGAAGTCTCAACACACTACTTGTCACTGATCCTCTCAGAATAGACCCGACCATCGGAACCCCGATAACCCCATTCTGGTCTTCAGTTTGAAATACCAGGGCACCAGAAATCCAAGAGGGTGCAACCCATAAGTTGAAGCCAATGCCCATATAGATCAGTCTTCGGATCTCTGATTTCTGAGTCATCCAATATTCTGCGCATTTCTGAATATTGTGACTTTCCGATCTCGGTCAAGGAGAGTTCCAACCACTTCCAACCTCCCGTCCGACCTGGTCCGTAACAAAATATGGACATGTCCTCAGCTAGTTCAAACTTGAAGCCGGCACAGATGATGGCATATAGCTCATTGTATGCATCAAAGAGACATGTGAGGATGTGTCCCCAATGCATGTGCAGTTGTTCAGTGGTGTTCAGGTTTCTGCATGCAATGGGATGCATCTTGTAAGGGTGAGCGCATGGGTGAGCACAAGAACGTGGAAAACATACTTTCTCCTTTTGTGATAGGTAGATGTGTCATCATCGTCCAGTTGGGAGATGTCTATGGGGTGTTTAGCTGCTGTGTGCATGCCTGGTGGAGTGGATGGTGGAGTGGACATGCAGTTAGATGAGGGGTGGGTAGATGATGAGCACTCAGAGGCTGAGCCATGGGAGGACCTGGAAGGGGCCATGGAGTGGGCTAGTGGGATGGGGGAGGAGTGGGAGGGAGGATAAGGTCACTGGGGATTAGGGCTGGGGGGCATCTGGTTTATATAGTTGGGGGTCACATGTGACTTAGGGGCCCAACAAAGCTAAAAAAGGGTTAGATATGAGACATGGGCTTAGCTCAGCTTGTCAATCGTGAACAGACTCACCACAAGGACTCAGAAGACATCAGGTGTGCAGTTCTGGAGTGGCGTGATGGGATTCCCATGTGAAGGCTGCAACAATGTGTATGATACCACTGGTGGACTGAGCTACCACCAAGTACATTGTCCTGCTCTGACAAAACTCATGGCTGAGCTGGTCCGCACCCACCAAGTGGCACGGGGGTCCAGGAGGGGACAACCTTGTGGACAATGTGAACAAAACATTGTGGCATTAAGCCTGGAGTGCAGGAAGCAGCATCAGCTGGGGGGGGGGAAGAAGGAGCAAGCATGGAGGGTAGGGGCTCAGTGGCTTTCTCTTCAAATCACAGTCCAGTGTGTAGGGGGCAGAGGGACATGCTGTATTCACCCATGGTTAATTGAGAGAGTGCACCACAGGTCCATGAACTTGGGGGCATGGGAATGGAAGTCTCAGGTTATGGCAGTGGATCAGGATGGGAGGATGAGGCCGCACTGCCAGACTGGGGTGTGGCATCTCCTGATGCAGGGGAGAGTTCACGAGTGGGAACCAGGGATGCTGAGGAGGCTGCCAGGACAAGCCCTGGTGGGACCGCATGTGGAGCACTAGGGGGGACTCTGGCCAGTGGGAGCAGGCTCACGGCCAATGCTGCATCTCTCCAGCAGACATTGATTGCCGGCGCGCATGCCAGGTCCCAGCTACATATATAGATGTATTGCCAGATGTGAGTTGTCAGGTCAATGAAGGAGAAACACCAGCTGGGGGTGTTCAGCACATGAGGAATGCTGCAGGACTCCATGAGTCACTCCCAAGGGTCCACCTCCTCGTTTGCGACCAGCTGCAGACAAAACCAGACCGGTTTGGCATATTCAGGAAGTATTTTGACCGACCATCACATGACCCTGACAGTGAGCTCACCCTGGAGGATCTCGCAGGCCTTAGTGTGCCAGGGGCCACTGTTGAACATGGAGCGATTGCTAAGCTATTCCAGGGGGAGGGTTCAGGCACACAACCATATTGGCCCTTCCCCAATCTGTTGACCTTTATGCTGAGTAACTGGTTCTATGACATGCCTTCAGGTGAGCATTCTGGTCCGGATTTTGACCGGTTAGTAGCTGTTGTCTCCCACCTTACTTTTGAACCAGGTGATGTGCAAGGATTCAGCATGTCAGTGCGCAACAAACTCTTGGATAGAATCAATGATCCCACAGATCATGCTCCTCAGGTTCTAGGTCACTGGTGGCATAATGTCCTGGTGCAAATCCAAATCCCAGAGGGCAAGGGGCCACAATGGACAAGTGATGCTGGTCACAGCTTTGAAATTCCAGGCTTGCACCATCGCTCCATAACAGAGATTGTGCGTGAGATCTTTGAAACACAAACCAACTTGCATTACACACCTTTCAAAATGTGGTGGAAGCCGCCATTTAATGCAGGTGCCCCTGCCGAGCGAGTGTATTCGAATCTGTACTCAGCCTCTGCATTTCATGATTCCCACAGGGAAGTGAATTTTGACCAGGTCTCCCAGGTGGCTGGTCGCCAGTTGGAGAAGACTGTGGCAGCCTTGATGATATGGTCAGATTCCACTCACCTCGCCCAATTTGGAACAGCTCACCTCTGGCCCATCTAGGTGTTCCCTGGGAACATGGCGAATTGGTTCCAGGCGTGGCCAAACTCTCACTCATGCGAGCACTGGGCATACATACCATCGGTAAGTTTAGTCTTCCAGGGCAGTGCAGATCAGGGACCCACATTTGAATCATTCCCAGCTCCCTGACTCAATCCAGGATTTCATACGAGAAATCTCTGGGGGCCACACCGGCACCACCCTGCTGCTCACACATTGTCAGTGAGAATTCATCCAAGCTGTGTGGGCCTTGCTGCTCGATGATGACTTCATGGCGGCATACACGAATGGCATTGTTGTCTTGTGCCCAGATGGAATTCACTGTCATGTGTATTTGCGCCTGTTCACTTACTCAGCCAACTACCCTGAAAAGTGGATCTGATCTGAGCAATGTCAACACGCACATGCTCATGCATGAGAACTGACATTCACCCCAGGATGCTAATGCTGTGCTTGAAGGACAAAGGAAACTGCCTGTGTCCATGCTGTTTAGTGAGGAAAAAAGAGATCAGAGACTTTGGGATGACTCAAGATCGCAAGAGGCGTGACATGCGGTCATGTGAGGACACACCAGCACAAATCACCAAGATTGCTTTAGCCCACAGGTTGGTGTATGAGAAAAGTGGATTCAAGGTCAACAGTACAGTGGTCAATAACCTGCTTCAATCCCACTCACTCATTCCCACAGAGGTATGCTACCCATCGTTTGAAGCACTTGCCAAACTGCTGACCCAAAATGTGGACACTCACAGAACACCTTTTCCAAGTGGCTCACCCCAGGAAAATTCAACAAGTTCCAGATGTTTGTGGTGGACTTGATGCACGAGTTTGAACTTGGTGTTTGGAAGGCTGTGTTAACCCACCTGATTCAACTTCTGAGTGAGCTAGGACCACACAAACTGAATGAGTTGAACCAGCGGTACGTCCACCCCCATTTGGCTTGCATTAAGACACTGACAAATGAGCTCCAGATATTGCCAGACACCCACATTTGGATGCAATACCATCCATTGGTTCACCAACAATGTTTCTGACATGAAGAAGCTTGCTGCTTGCGACTTCAAAGACATCCTGCAGGTTTAGTAGCTCTCCATGTCTCTCACAATATCCCAATCTCTCAATGTGTCCTTCACAGTGCACCATGCCAGCTTTTGAGGGTTTATTCCCTGAACCACATGAAAGTATAATTCAATGCCTCCTGTTTACCTGTGCCTCCTGGCATTCCCTTGCCAAACTCCACATGCACACTGATTCCACCCTTGCACGCCTCGATAGCATGACCACACTGTTAGGGCAGGCCATTCGCAAATTTGCTGCAGTCACTTGTACCGCGTTTGTCACCCATGAGCTCCCTTGTGAGACAGCTGCATGAGCACGTCGCCTTGCCAAAATGGCCCAAAATAATTCCACACACTCACCTGCCACACATGCAGCTGTCCCCCAGGCCCCCAAATGCAAAGCCTTCAACCTGAGCACCCCCAAACTCCACTTTCTCAGTGACTATGTCTCAACCATCAAGATATATGGCACCACAGACTCATATTCCACTCAAACTGTAAGTAGCTACTAGGTTCCTACCTTTCCTTTCCTCCATTACCACAATTCCACTTGCATGTCCTACCAGGGTGAACTCGAACATCACAGGTCGAAGCAACACTATGCACACGTCTCTAAAGCCACGCCTGCCCTTGGGATGACAAGAATTGATCATCATGAGACCCACATGCGCCAGATCAGCACCCAGGTCACAAACACTGGGCTCTCGTTGCCAGCCAGAGCTCAAACCCACCACATGTCAACTATGGCTGATGACAAGCTGCCATACACAGATCCCAAACAACACTTCCACATTTCCCCTTGCAGGAGTATCCCGTGGAACTGGGTCGCTTCTTGCAGGACCACCATGGGGACCCTGCTGTGAAAGTAAGCCATGTGCACCTTCTTTCTCCATTTCCATTATGAAGAATGCCTCCCCCAATAGAACTTTTACAATAGACTCAAAGATCATCTATTGGCTTGCCTGCATGGCCTAGCATACAATGGCGATGAACTCAACTTCACGGAACAAGACCGAGACACAATCATAATACACAGTAACCAGCTGTACTGTCACAAGACCTGCCGACTCAATTTCACCACATACAACCTATGACGCAGCCAGGACTCCATCAACCCTCAAACCTCCCATTGTGACATCCTTGTCCATGCTCATGATGACCCCACAAATGCTGGGTACCACCCGTTCTGGTACGTGCGTGTCATTGGGATCTTCCATGTGAACGTCAAGTACAATGGTGCAAACACATAGTGGCAATCGATCCTGTTCCTATGGGTTCGATGGTTTGGCCACTCAGACACCCAGCGACATCCCATCCACTATGGTAGGCCAATTGGTCGCGCTTCGATTTGGCATTTTGCCTCCATGCAGAACTATAACTCTGCTACAGTCTTTTGACACCAGGGTAACTCTTCCTTTATTTCTTCAAATGTGATAAACCATGTCACGTTTGATGGATCAGTTTGTTTGGTCTTTCGCTGCTTGGATCAAAGGTGCAAGTTCGGTCTCTGCAATCAAAGTGCCTTTGAGCACAAAACCAGCCCAGATAGCCATCATAGGTGCATGCCTGCTATGAAGTTGACATATTCAAGTAGCCCAAGACCGTCCCAGTGAAATAAGGCGAGTTCCTACTATTACCATAGTTGTTTTACATTATAGGAGACAAATGCACCAGTGTACAGATCTTTCTTTGGAGCATGGAGCCGGACCACATCCTGGATGCTCACATTCCTACAGTATGATGTAAGCAGTAATCTTGGTCTGCCTATTCCTATTTCTTTGCTCTCTAATGCCACCATTGATTCTACAGTAAATGGAGCAAAGCTTCAAATTTGACTTTAAGCCAACTTCGCAGATGAGAATGGCACTCCCATCGCATGAATTTTTGGATGTGGACTACCTGGTTCTGATGTGGACTAACAGGACATGTGCTAACAGATCTCGGCATTGTGGCAGCACATGAGGTGCGTCCATCCTATAAAGCACATGCCGCTCATGTCATTCCCCACAGCAATTACATGGCCCCCACATTCCAGACCCTCTGCCCTGGCTAGTATCAACGACATGCATTCAACCCCAAGTGGAGGGGGTCACACTGGTGTTGATACCTTTTATAGCCTTTCATCTCTCTCTTGGACCCCGCCACTCACACACCTGCCTGTACATTTGTGAGTTGTCCTTTTTACGGTGGGTGCATCACTTATGAGATCCTAGCCCTTGGTGAGAGTTGTTGATGCTGCTCATCAGTCTGTGCCGTTGCATCACAATATTATGCTCCCATCTATAAATATGCCATTCACCTTGCCAAATCAGCTGCAGCGACGAGTCAATGGTTGAAAATCAGACTTTGCCAATTATGCCTTCTGATATACTCTGTTCCGCCCAGCGCTGGGAGGAGGGCCGCTCTGGGTTGTACCTTGAGCTAGCAATCAGGTAAACTTTCCATGGGTATACACGTCCATCCATGTTGACAGATAGTGGATTAAGGATTGTGACAGATCTGAACCTTCACCAGCCGACATCAACAAAGATTATGTCAGAGAAACATGAGCGTGAGGTCTTGAACTGCACCCGAATGTGGATGATCTGCTTCAACCTCAACCACTCAATGAGCATGCAGCTGGGCAAACCAAAGAGGTTTTCATCCTCCGCAACTCGAGTGACGGTTACAAGCACATGATGTGCACTTGCATACACAGAGTTGTTGAGACTCATGATGCAGTTCCATGAGGAGGTCTATTCGGATCAAACTGTCACAAATGGCAGGCTGAACAAGGTGCGTTGACTGACTATGATCATGGAATGGTACTGAATAGCATGCCTGGTTGCAGCAGGTCGATTTCTATGCTATCACAATGCGCTACAACGATCAACTCCGGACATTCCAAGAGCAGGCTGCGGCAGTTCAAGCAAGATTCTGTGAAGGACAGTAAGGATTCTACAATACATTTACTATCGGTTTTTTTTTTCTGATGGTGCAATGGTTAGATCTCTGAAGTGTATTCCGGAAAAAATTGCTACCATTGTATGTATTCCTTTTGTCTAACTCCATCAATTTGCTGACATCATCATTGTAAACTACTCCGCTTGTTATGTTCTCGTTTGGTTTCCAACCTTCCTTCAGCATGTGAGTGGCTTCACCTTTGTTGACATTCCAGTTTGCTAGGGTTGACATACAAAAACATGCTCAGTGATGTATGTCACAGGTGGTAGTGTTGTTGTTGGTCATCTAGCACGTCACACAGGAGATCATCAACACTCCACAGTTCTTGCTCAATTTATCCCATGCAGCTCTCCTGGCCTTGTAGTGCCACTCAGTCTAACCACCTTGCCATTCACAAATGGACACTAATCTCCCTGATGCAATTGTGTTCACCTGCAATCACAGTAAGTGCACACTCAGTACCTTATGTATGTCTTCGCTTACCCAAATGCAAGCGGCAGCCCCACTGCACCCTTTATTGTTGAATTTGGTGGTTGTCCCATCACTCTAGCTTGTATAGTTGCTTGAATATTGTTGTTTGTTTTCTTGGATGTATTTTAACTCCGCTTTGGGCGCTTATTAAGCGCCCTAAAGCGTAGGGGAACTGTGTGGGTGACTCTCTACATCCACTGTTCCCAGGTATGTGTAGTTACACTTTGTTTTCTTTACTTCTCAATAAACTGAGTACCCATCCAGTGTTCCCAGTGCTGTGCTAGTGTTCTGTGGTGTAAATAGGTTCTGAATTGTCCACTTTCAACATTTATCGCTGCATATGCGATCACTCTCCCACCCAGAACCAGGGCACCACCTCCCCTCTATCTACTCCCTGGTAGTCACATAGTGCAGCACCTGGGGCCATACCCACCCTATGAGCCACACAACCATGCCCACACACTTCCTGCGTCATCCTCGTCATTGCACTACCAACACAGCCCAACCTCGCATAACCACAACACAACCACACACCCATGCAGAGCCAGAGCCACGGCCACTGGCAGGACAGCTGGGTGGTGCAGGACTCGTATAGTGGGTCTGGGTCGTGGTGGGGGAGTGTTGGCCCTTGCGCGGGCATGGGCAGGTTCGGTGACAAGCATGGGCAGGCTCAGTGACAAGCATGATACTCGACAGCGCCTACTACACTATAAAAGATGCTCACTGCACACGTGCCTATCATCATCAGCTTTCGCCAGACCATCATCTGCTGTGCTACCTCCAGTCCGCCAGACACATCATCTCCACACTCATTCTATTTTTCATCGATTCTATTTTCAATATGCCATGCAGCATTGCCGCCACCACGTCCCATGATTTGTTTCAGATGACTGCCAATCCAGACATACACGTTGGACCACGCGTTGAACTTCCTAGTCGGCGTTCTCCCCTTGATGTTCATTTGTCCAGTCCTCCTCCACAAGTCGCACATCGTCGGTACTATCCCCTATATGTCGAATCTCCTGAAGGCCCATACCAAATATTCCCCTCATATCCTCCTTATCGCATTCACGATTGCATATGGGTATTCGATCAAACCTTCCATGCTCCCTTCTATGTCATCGGTTTTGACCCAAACTTCGAACCAGTGAATGGTTGGCATCGTATCGTCCTCAGGAATAACTGGTACATCAAAGAGCACGGACCAGGAACAGAGATTTGCTACGGTTATGTGCCTAAGGACTTCGTCAAGAAGGGCTCGTCTTCATTCCCTCTCTGGAGGAAATTCGTATCCAAGTGTCATGATTGGTTCACATGTTTCTGAGTCCTCATCAAGTCACATGACTCACTTACTCATCTTCGGAGATATTTGACAAGCAACTGGAATCCTATTGGATGGCTATGACTCATTTTCATCACCTGACTCACTCGCTTCTTGGCTGTACTTCTATTTCCAATTGTTCCACATGGTCTATTGTCTGTGACTCACTTCTATTCTATTTCTGGCTTCTATTTCAAATTCACTGCCACATTTCCCTTCATTTCTTCGACCACCTGACTCATTTTTCCATTTCCTTACAAACCACCTTCCTATTTTGGTTTTCTGCCTCTCACCGTTAGTCATTTCTCCTGTCTGCTGTCAACGACATCGTTGTATGGCATACTTGCATCGTTTGTTGTTCTGCTCATGTATATAAGGCCTGTTTCGCCTTAGTGTACCCCAATTCACCTCTATCAGTTGGATTCACCTGTCTAAGTCTCAAGTCTAAGTCTTCTAAGTCTACTACTACTACTACGTCTACATCAAGGCCAGCTTTGTCAATCACGTGACATTTGCTGTTGTATCTTGTCTAAGCTTACGTCAGTGTATTACATCATCGTCATCGTCACTGCTACATCCTTGTCTTTGTCTTTATTCTACCTTTGTTGCTGCTGATAGCAAAGCGCACTGAGCCGAACACCAGTGTAAGTAGCCGTGCAACGACGACACCGCTACCCACTGTCTTTTGGATCTATTTCCGAAAGTAAACCGACATCGGTGTCAGCAATCTGGGGATGGGCGTTGTGGGTAGTGGCGTGGGGTGGTATGCACAGGGGTATGACGCGTAGAGCAGAGGAGTATGGCGGCCAGCGAAGGGGGTGACATGGGCTGCAGAGTGTCTCCTGTGGGCCGCAGAGGGTGGAGTGCCGTGCACGGAATGGCATAGGGCGCATGAGCACGGCGCACAGTCAGTGTGTGCATGTGTGCATGTGCAGTGGGGTTTGTGTTGAGTGTCCTAGAATTTATGTTTTTCTTTCTTTCCACCTTGGTCCTTCATGCTTCATTCTTTGTTCATGTCCCGCTATTATGTTTTCACTCCTCTTCATTTGCTCCTTCACTTTTTCCGTTCTACTGTTTATGCACCCGACTATGGATGCTATGATGAGTCATATGACCATTAAGGGTGATGTTTGGGTAATTCATTGCAAGCACAGACAAATTTGATCAGGCCGTGCGCCACATTCAGGTGCAATTGGGGTCTACAGTCTTTACAGAAATGACTATGTACATGAGATTTATTTAGTCCAATGTTGACATTGACAGACATTTACAATGCCAGAGGATTAGCTGGTAATTGTCGCAGGTGTACACAGTCTGTCTAGCAACCTGCCTCTGTGAATATTTCATATCTATGTGCTCATGTGTGGCTTGAAATAAAATGACGTGAAAGTATCATACAAGTATGTGGTAAAACCACCATTGTAAAAGAACGTGACAGTGTCTCCGTGACTACCCAAGTGCACGGAGTCAAATGTCAAATTGAAGCGCAACCATCCCGCCAACCTCACACCCACCCTCATCGTTATGATCACATCGGGTTTGTCACAGAATCCAATGACACAGAGCCATTTGGTTTCTTGGACCCTGCAAATGTAATGCGTGCATGTCATCTCATACTGGCATTTGCTCATGGTTGTACGAATGAACTGCTTGGGCAATCACTGGCACTCCCAGAAGGTGAGGACAATGAGTGGACACATTACTATGTCAACTGGTAAGTCATTAGTTCCTGTTTAAAGATATGGTCAACTGTTAAGAACCCACCTCAGTTTTGTAGACTGTGATATGGCTATGCAATTCTCAGGGGGAGGGGTGGGCCATTCGGTTCACTATACCCTTCAAGACACCGAAGACAACCACCTGGAGACAGGGGATGAACCTGATGCCTATGTAGATGCTGATGAGCAGGGCCCAATGACTGAGAATGAAAATGCAAGCCATATGGATGAAATCAATGCCTCAGATGCTTCAGATGACGCCAGCGAGGGCAGTGACCAGGCAGACGAAGAGGATGAGTTTGATTTGGGAGATGATGATGTAGACATGAGTGACAATTGTTATGCATCAGCCTGAGTAGGTATACTATGTACATGCCATAATATTACAACCTGCTGCAATGTTGTTCCAACATTGCAATATATCTGACATGCTGTTGTATATCTTTCAATGCGATACCTACACGGTACCCCCCTGTCATCTGCCTTGCAGTACCATACATACAGCATGCAGCCTGTTGCATACCTGTCCATCTCTTGCCATTCCTTGCAAAGGTCTGCTCAACCATGTGCCACCTTGAGAGTCATGTTGTCAGCGAGCGCCAGGTGGATAGTAGATGGCCAGGGGCTGAAAGACTGCCGTCAGTCATGTAGTTGGATACTAGCAGATGTATGTATTAGACAGACCCCCAAGCCATGGTCAGAGCTGCAAGGGGTTGCAATTGGAAAACAGATTCTTCTGGTTTTGCTGATGACATACTGCAACAGAACCAATGAAAATTTTTGATACATCTGAAATCAAGGGAGGTGCAAGTGGAAGAATAAGGAGAAACCAGAAATATATATGTCCATGACCCAATCAGATAGAACAACATTTGTTAGTCCTTTATCTGTTTCCAGAGCATGTGTGTTGTGGTGTTGTCTGGCAC
>MU134438.1:208307-221685 GCA_015039355.1 Ramaria rubella | reverse complement strand
AAATATTAGATTTTCCCTTAATTTTCCTGTTCAGAAAATCATTGGCAAACTCAACCATTTCTCAAGATTTTCCTCATGGTTTTCCCATCCGGAAATTTTTTCCCTGCCTCTAGTGATAAGGGCAACCTCCAGGGGAAGTGGAATATCACACTGAACACTGGCAGATGGGAATCCGAAGATATATAAGCTCACAGAAGACTACATACAAGGATACACACCTGGCAGATGGGAATCCGAAGAGAAGAGCCTAAGGTTCCCACTGCCAAGATAACTACCTAAAGGAGTATGCAAATAAGCGCCAGGACGTACTGTGATTACGTAACAGGATTGGAATCCAATCCCAATCTGTAACCGGGTGCTTATGCGAAGGAAAATGAAGAACAAATGCACTGTGTTTACGTAATGGGATTGGGATCCAATCCTGTTATGTAATGCAAGTGCTTATGTGAGTGAGAATGGATGCCAAGTTACATAATGGGATTGGAATCCAATCCTGTTACGTAACCAGGCGCTTATGCAAAGGAAAATGAAGAACAAATGCACTGTGTTTACATAATGGGATTGGGATCCAATCCCATTACGTAATGCAAGCGCTTATGTGAGTGAGAATGAATGCCAAGTTACATAATGGGATTGGAATCCAATCCCGTTATGTAATGCAAGCGCTTATGTGAGTGAGAATGAATGCCAAGTTATGTAAAGGGATTGGAATCCAATCCCGTTATGTAACCGGGCACTTAAGTAAGCGAACTTGAACGAAAAGATAGGGGCAAGGGAGATAATGGGGGGAAGGGAGAAGTGGGGAAGAAGAGATAATAGGGAAGTGTAGAACCACATGAAATGGGGTTCCCCTTACAGCGCTGGATAATTTATATGTTTTTGTTTTTCACCATAGATGAGAACATAGAATGTGAGCATACATTTATTTTATGTTTCTTAGGGCTTGAGGAGGGCTGGAAATGACCAAAATGTCATGAGAACTCCAGATCACGTGATCTGACGCGTTATGCAATGATGAAGCTTTTTATTCCCTTCCCTGTGGACGAATTCTTTGGATGTTCTTAGCTTCTGATTGAAGCTATTTGATCTTTGTGAAGAATTTTTAAGATCTCTGTTCTCAATCAGTGACCGTAAATACAATGTATGGAGTAAACTTGGCATTCAGGTTGTCGTTTTCCATTCAAGGCTCACGGTGAGTACCTTTATCCTATCTAAAAAATATAAGTGCTCATGCCAACTTTATTTGACGATGACGATGAGATAGGACACAATTTACAATGTGGTGTCGCTTGACTGTTCCGTATGCATGTCGCCTTGTCACAGTCGTGATCGCCACCACTGTTTAGACCACCCCATTGCACACTAGTGAAACTACCACCACATCACTGCCGCCACACTATCGCCACTGCACCCATTGCAACAACTTCGTGCCAGTGACCATGTTGTGAAGGTCGTCCCATCATCACCGCTACCACCACTGTGACTGTCACAGACACCTCACTGTTAACATGCCACCATTATGCTGCTGCTGCTGCTGCCGCTGCCATGGCCAAATCATCGCCACTGCCAACAGTAAGCACGCACTTACAAATGTTGAACAGACCTTGTAGGTGCAACACTCGTCTCGTGTGCGCCAGAACTTCACAAGCCCTGCACCGGAAGTGGTGCGGTTAGACAAGAAATAACATTGGATCCTCATGTCATGTGACTCCTTAT
This sequence comes from Ramaria rubella, assembly GCA_015039355.1. NCBI lineage: Eukaryota > Fungi > Basidiomycota > Agaricomycetes > Gomphales > Gomphaceae > Ramaria > Ramaria rubella. The sequence goes on along the minus strand of MU134438.1, from coordinate 219,969 downwards.
GTAGCTTACCTGAACACCTACTTCTGGTATCCATGATGCCAGCATCGTGATGGGGAGCCAGACAGACCCAACCAGCCCACTGGCGCCCCGCCTTTGCAGCTCAACAACTACTGCTACCCATCCCACACCCTGCGACAGCCCACGCAACGATGCAGAGGAATGAGAAGATGAGCACGCACGTATGAGGCAGCCACTACGCAAACCCCTCCCTGCTGTCCAAACACGCACGCACATGCGCGTACCACACTGCTACACACCACCACACCCATACCCCTACACTGTGTGAAAGCCCATTCCACGACGCAGACTAACGCGCATGCATACACACTTGCGATGCAGCCACTACACAGACCCTCACCCCTCCAAGCTCACGCCCGACGACACGACACCCAGCTACTCAGTGAGTCACATCCACACCCCCTCACGTTACCATTCTCCCTGCACATGCACTCATGCCCCCTCTCAGATACATCCAGATCAACGTTAACAACTACACACAGACGTACCCTAGGAGCAGGCATGAGAAGCGGCAGGGAACCAATAGAAGAGAAAGACAAGGCAGCGAAGTTGAGAGGAGATAAGATACATACATGACTGAGCTATCTGCCCTATATAAAGACTTGAATGTTGCGCACTGGGTGAGGGTATTTATGTCTCCCTGTGCCATATTTAATACTATTTCTATAGACATGTTTCCACTTAATGAAAGGTAGCTATCACAGGGATATCTCTCTACACATTACACATTCACACAAGGATTAATGGTAAGTCAGTATCTTTCATTTGATATTGTGGTATGTCTGTTTATTATTGGACATCATGCTGCAGCTGATATTATCAGATAATAGATTGAAAAGAGTAAAGGAACTTAAGCAGTAAAGGAGAGGATGCGGCAATAGGCTAGCACTAAAGAATCATGCATTCATGCTAAAAGCTCATAAATAGGAATAGACACACTAGGAACTCATTGATACAAACCAAAACAAAACATATGTGCAATTAGATGAACATACAGATGGGGAGACAGAAGGAATGAGAAACAGTTTGATTCAAACATGACATTGCAACATTTGAACCATCTTCTAATGGCTGTCGGAAATGATTCCTAATAAGGGAATCATCTTTTTTGCCACATGGAGTAGCCGAGAGTGAAGCCATGGGACAACAAAGGAAACCGTGGGACAAGATTTTCTATTCGTGTGAAAACTGAGCCACCTCCCAGGAAAATGGGAAATTTTTGAAATTTTGGTGTACTGGTGTGTACGAACGATTCCAAACTCCGCTACGCTACGGAATCGTAATTTATTTCAGGTTTGTTGACTGTGATGAAGCTGTGACAACTAAACTCATATTTTATATAATTAACTCTATGGTTCCTACCTAGGTTGGTTTATATTGAGGATTCTGGGGGTGTGAATAGATGCTGGATACCTATACCTGTAGGTACAGGTACCTGCAGGTAAAACCTGTGCAACCCACAACCATAAGAAACTTATTATACCAATAATTGTAGTTTGTGCTTGTACAGACAATTCAAAACTTTCAATTTCAGGGATATAGCTGTACATAGAGTATTGTCATTGTGACTTGTTTGAAAAACTATTCAGCAAGGGTTTGTACTGAACTTCAATTGCAGTTATTTCCCAAAGCGAACCGAAGAACTCAGATTTTATGCGACAGTGCAGCTTTTCACCGCAATGACCCACATAGAATAAACAAAGAACGTCTTATTTTTTGACAGTAGCCATCGGAATACGAAGACCAACTACACGAGATTACAGCACAAATAGCAACTTTTCTTTGGGTGAATAATACAGTAAAATGCCCATATCGAAACCTCAACTCCTTGATCCTCGCTGCACTTGCATCTACTGATAACGAGTCGATCTCAGTCCCTTCAATCCGTCGCCTCAAGTGACTTAACAGGCACTCGTCCACTCTCGGTCGGAATTGCGACAACGACTTTATCTCTCAATCCTCCTATCGTGTCCTTCACGCCTCTACCAATCTCATCTCTGACAGCTTCCCAACCCGCTTTCAGAAGCCCTTCTCCAATTAGTACTTGCTCAAACGCATCTCGACTCCCTTCCCCTTCGACCACCGCACTTTCAGGGAGTTCTAGCCTGATATGTCCACCTTGAGAGGCGAGGTTTGATGCGCCCAGCTCTGGGATGAAAAGATAAACGCGGGGCGATGTGGCATCCGTACCAAATATGGTGTCTCTCATGAGAGGGAAGGCGAGCGTGCCAATTTGGAGGGTAAGCACGGGTGAGGTCGGGCTTTCAGATTTTGAGCCGTGTGTAGAAGGCGAATTTTGGAGGTCGATTGGAGACAGGGCCGGCGGTGCAGCCGCATGGTATTTTATGAGGGACAGAGATCCGGATGTGAGTGGGATGGATGTTCCGCCCAGAACATGGGTAGTGTTGCAGTCCGGGATGGTCACTAACACTGTGTGTGTATCGGTGGTGGTCATGATTTATGGTCCAGGTGAGCCTGAGGAGGGGTACTTAAGGAGTCAATCGGGGCCCTATGACGTCAGTGTTCAGTGTCTTGGCGGAGCTCGCCAGGGATGTGGATTCCTGTGACGCAGGAGATTCCCTTTCTAGTATTGATCTCATTGTTCCAATGGCATACTCTTGTAAGTATTGAAAGAGTCCAATCCCATATCTAGGAAATGTCCGACGGAAACGATACGGTGGCCATCTGAGATTTTGCAGCACCATGAGTCTGTGGAGGTGGTTTATGATTCATGTCGTGTGAGGCTTTACTTATCGATCGACGTATATTTGAACCATCGTTGTCAGTAATCGCACGTCTGCGTATAAGTATAAAAGTTATTCGGAGTCTTCCTGCGTCTGCTGCCTGACAACCCTGTAGTCGCCCATCCAATGATCTATGTAAATAGATTTGAATGAAACCTCAGCGGAAAGAGGCCCACTCACCAACGGCCGAGGTTGCTCGTGCATAACAGAGTTCAAGTACATTGAGTGTCATAATGGTTAAAGGACGTTTAGTCATGCGTTGGAGTTTTCATGATTACAAGGGACTTGATGACGACGAGGTCATATGTGGCAGGCATTCTAATTACGCGCACTGACAATAAAGATAGCCACCTAGATAGTATCCCAGTGGAAGGGTATGAGCGGGTCATTGACTCGGTGCGTGTCTCTCTGTTGAGAGTGATGCACCGTGGGAGTATCCGAGTCGGTTGATGAACAGTACTTGAACCAACGCAACTGCCATCTCAGCTGACGCCAGCAAGACTCAGCCTGCTGTTTCTGATGGTAAAATTTCTCAAATATTTCATTAATATGTACCAGGTCTTATAATAGTTCCCAGATCATCCCTTCCAACCACCGCCACTGAGCACTCTGATATACATAGCTAACTTGAAAACAGATGCAACTTCCGGCTGAAATGGCCTGACATATTACGAAGAGTAAATTTTCCTGTGGTCTGCTTCAACTTCAAGACCATTGGCAGGTCTCACTTTCGGCCCGAAACCTGCCATATTACTAGTATCCTATCATTTGAAATCTGAATTTCCAAGTAGTAAGTGCTCGAACTCTATTTCATTCAATTTGGCATGTGATTCCAAGAGGGACTCGGATTCTGACGAGCATATCAAGGCATATCATAGTTCTTCTGTCTTAATAAGATCAATCATCCTCGCATGTGAATACCAAGTTCTGGTAGTATGAGCTGATGATTCGCTCTTAGTCCCACAGCCTAGCTATGAATTCAGCATGGCCCGAGATGGTAACCGTCTACAGGTTCTCTCCGAATCAACTCCGAATGTTGCTCCAAGGATGTAGGTACGACTATGAAATACTTCCTTTCTTTACTGGTAGCAAGCTTATGCGGACTTCGAAGTGAGCTGAACGTCTGTTTGTTCTGACTTGGCTTAGAACATCGATGGCGCAAAATCCCGAGAACACATTGTCGCAACTCTATCTCCCATCTCTATGAGCGGGCACATGGAAGAAGAACTGCACCATCGATCATTTAATAGAAATAGACATGCTGCCCGCATGGCTCGATGGCACGAATTTACTTTAGTTCACATCTGCAGGTGCCTTTAATTCAGACTTGATGTTGAACATAAGCTAATCTCAAAACAAAACAGAGTCATCTTAGTATCGACTCTGTTTTCGTTGTCGTTATATCTTATACAAAGTCATTAGAAGCTGCTCACGATTGTTGCTATAAAGATGTGAACAGCAGGGCTTTCTGTGTCTTCCCTAAGGCGTCACTAGTCTGAACGCTTGCTCATCCTTACTGCCTTGAACCACATTCCAGCATGCCGGGTACTGTTGAGCAGATCAAGTCAGACCTTGCTACCATTGGCGCAAACTTGGTGCATTCATTTTGCCTATCGTGAGGCGCACCTCGTCACTTACCTCATTATATGAACTGTAGGATACATTGATTAGAGCCGTAAATGCTATCCCTGCGAGCGGAGCAGCTTTAACACACTTCTCAGCGAGTGATTTCGCTGTTTACCTAACCTCCTTACCCTGACCTCGTCAAACAGTCCCTCGTGACAATTGCTTTAAATCTAGGATACTCGTTGAATCAGGTTGGTTTTTTCTTTTCTCTTTCCTGATACAAACTTAAAGACTAAACTGGCTTCAGGGCGCACTTGATGCTGCTGTAAGGTGCCACTTACTGTAGCGATACACTTATTTCCCAACGTCCCCCTCCAGAGCACCCCTGGGCCTGTAGACCCAGTCAACGCTGCGTCTATTCTTGCAACAGTTCAAATTCTCCAGGCTTCAGCTGTTGCAGGGCTCGGAAATTTCGCAAGGAAGAAAAAGGCGTTACAAGCGGTGTTACCTGGCTCTGTCGGTGCAGGTGTTGTCGTCCAATTAATCTCTTCTACTCTTTTAGCCTTGAATACCGAGTTCGATGTGAGTATCGTGACTTATGATCAAGTTACTGATGGCTGAGGCTCAACTTACCTGAAGGCTTTGGCATCTGCACTGATTACTATTGCACCTGTGCGTCATTTCTTACATCGAATGCGTTTGCCGTTACTCAATCCCAGTTAAGCCTCCCATGCAAGGTACAGGCAATACCATCAAGGCGACGGTTGACGGTGTTTTCACCAATACCATCAGGACTTTCAGTGCTGTATAGTATCACTACCGCTTCCATTCCGAGTCACTGTTGTACACCATCGTCGATTGTCATGATTTTCCTTAGCTTCTTGGATTGTACCATCACCTGTTCGCCCTCCAATCCCCTATCTTGGAATGCATTGTCGTCATGTTTTCCACTTAGTGCATTCATAGACCTTCATCCATAGTTCACTGTTTATAAATAGGAGCGTTGATTGTACTTTACGTATCATGGCGTGCCTTCCCGAGGGACGCCACGAGGTCTCCCAACAAGTACTACCTGGCCTTAATGAGTCCCGTCGCCGGCTTTAAATTGGAGCTGGATAATTATTGAGAAACTACGGATGCGTTCAACTGCCCATCATGTTTGGAATATGCGTTCCTCTTCAAACGTTACAATTTTAAATGCAGAATGCCCGACATCGGATGAGGACGCTGTCCATGGATCCCCCCGCACAATGATATGCCACCCAGTCCTCCCCCGTCCCTCCCGCCTAGTCTTTGTGAAGTATTTAAGATCAGAGATACAGAATATATCAGACGCAGACCATCACGAGTAATTTACGACATTGGTATATTGGACCCACAGATGTGCCGATTGCGTACCCAATCTCTAAAAGAATTCAGTACTCTGTGACGGTGGGTTCGCTTTGTACAAATAACAACGAGAAAGGAATGAAAGGAATCCAATTGAGCCTACGATTGTGATTAGATCTAAAGATTGAGGCTAGAATCAGGCGGCATTGGTGAATCGGGCATTGTCCAAGGTAGTAAAATAATGTCAGGAGCTTTATTTTGATTGATAGGAGGGTGCTGAACTGTTAGTCTGCCCGCTATCATTCGATGAGTTTGTCAACTTTCGTTCGTAGAGGGTGTGAAGACTCGAGAAGCCAAAGTCAGTTTCCTCAAAGACACGGACAAACTAGTAGTGCTGCTCAATTCTTAAGTTGGTAAGTTTAGAGCTGTTTAGAGTCTTCTAAATTCTAGGTCGGAAGTGCACGATCACTAGACCCTCTCGCTTCTAGCAATTTCATCACCTAATACAACACAATCTGTAATATGCCGAGCACGCGCCAGGCTGTCATCAAGTCCCTTTTCTCTTATAAAGGCTGAAGTTTGACACCTTGCGTCTGAGCATTTATGTAACATTCTCACGGTTCCATATACATTCCGCGGGTACACTCTGATTTCTGCCATCCCGTTTTCCTTGGTAAGAATGAATCTCTATTGTATTACATAAATCTATTATATAGAGTCGGGTTCCGACTTTGTCCCGGTCGAGTAGCACGGGCTCCATCATTCCGAAATATAAAGGTGCGAAAGAAGGTCACGGTTATTCGTACTGTGGCCTCACTTACTTACTCAGAGTCTCCAGAGTCCGCTGTAATGATGTACTTTTTCCCAGTGATTGCCCTCATCACTTCACTCGCTGCTCTCTCGTTGCCCCATTCCAATGTAAAACGCACTGTTGCTCAAATCGAAGCGGATCTGGATGACCTTACAACGGATTTGGTGCGTCATCTTTACGGAGTAACCTGATGAAAGCATGTTTATATGCTCCGTTCCACTATACTGTAGACCTCCTTGAGTGATGCAGTCTCCGCGGCCAATCCGAGCGCGGTAACGCTGATGGAGTTCACTGTGAGCCAGGTTCATACTCGTTTCCTCTTCGCCATTCTGAAATGTCGAGCAGTCCATTGTAACAAACGCGTTACTTGTGGGTTTTGATCTCAACGAAGTTAGTACGTTCTCGACCGAAATGAAAATAAAACCCTGAACTGACTGGTATTTCCAGCTCGCCATTGACACCGCAGTAAGATCACTGGTGCTTTTATGAGCCGCATATTGACACCCCACTTCGTCTACAGAATACCCCAGGGCCTGTGGACGTTGTGGACGCAGCCTCTATTCTTTTGACATGTCAAAATCTTCAAGCTTCAGCCGTTACAGCGCTAGGAAATTTCGCCGGTCTCAAAACCGCTTTACAAGCAGTGTTACCCGGTTCAGCGGGTATAGCGGCCCTCTTTAAAGTCAACGTCGTTTTTTTGCAAACCCTAAACTCGTTGTTTGACGTACGTTGCTTGATCGAACTTTTCAATTTGCAAATGCCAATCACAGCGGACAGGATTCAGCAGCGGCGCTACTCAACATTGCTCCTGTGCGTATTTCACCTTCAATCTACCTGTTCACTGTCATTGACCCTTATGGCAAGCTTTCCTCTAAATCTGGGGGTGAAGCTGTGCAAGCAGCCGTTGATACTGCCTTCACATCTGCTATTACTGCGTTCAACACTACCTAGCTTGTATGCAGGGCATGTTCCCGAGTTCCATACGAAAGTAGGAATTATATGCTATCGGTGCCCATTGATTCACATTGTCATAATGTCGTATGTCATTGTTGTGTTTGAACCTCGTAACTCGTGCACATCTACGTATTACACCGTATCACAAACAAAGAGAAACAGGAAAAGAAAAGAACAGAACAGAAAACAAGAGAACAGAGATGACATGAAATGAGATGAGATGAGGAGATGGAGAAAAGACTCGGATGAGGGGATGGAAGATGTAGAAACAGAAACAGAAACAGAAACAATACACGCACGTACGCACACGTGCTCGAAAGCTAGTACAGTACATGGTCTACAAAGGAGCCGCCTCTACTCACTCCAAGCGAAAAAGAAAAGAAAATACAAGGGAAAAAGGTAAGAGGAGCGAAGAGCGAGGAAAGATGATCGCACGAACGCACGCCCCGCCCACTGTACACTCCCCCAGGGAGCCCACCCCGCACCTACGGCGTCCCCTCCCTCTTCACCCTCACCACCCCCTCATCCGGACTCTTGCTCCCCCCACTCCCCACGGGGGACGTCGAGCCCTTAGGAAGACCCGGCGTGGGCGCATGCGACGTATGCGACGGCGTGGGCGACGCAGGCGGCTTGCGCGGGGACGCATGCACGGGAGCAGACCCGGCAGTCTTTGGCGCCGCGGCGTTTTCACGTGCGTGGCTGTTTTGGTTGTGCAGCGCGTGCGGTGTGTTTTGTGGTTGCGATTGCGGTTGCGAATGAGACTGCGACTGGGGCAGCGTCCTCGCACTTGCGTTTTGGACGCCCGACCCGCTCCTCGGCCGGCCGTAATGCCCCTGCCCCTGCGAGCCAGCAGCGAACTCGACGCCCGTACCCCCCGCCGCGGACGGCGCAGCGCTCACGGGCGGCGCGATGATCGAGGCGCGCCGCTCGGATGCGGCGGTGGAGGCCTGGGCGCCGATGCTTGCCTGTGACTGGGATGCGGCGTGCGAGAGGGACTGCGATTGGGCGGCGACGGATGCGAGGGCGAGGGCGTCACCGCGGCGTTCGACGCGTTTCATTTTTTTGCGGCATCTGGGGAGGGGGGGGGGGGGGGGCGTGTCAGTGTGTGGTGCGGTGCGGTTTGGGAGGGAGAGGAGCGGAAGGAGGGAGAGAGAGAGACAGGCAGGGGGGCAGACGCGGGACGCGAGACGCGAGGGACCAATAAGCGCGCGCGAGAGAGACGCGGAGGTCACTACACCACACGACGCACACGACGCGTCCACGAGGAGCGTATAGAGTCGCATCACATGGACGGCCGGCCCCTCATAACGACCGCAGCCCCCAAAAGCAGAACCAGAAACAACAACCCCAAAACACCCCAACACACCTCGTCCACCCCAACGTCCACTACAACACACCCAACACCCCAAAACGACACGGAAACAAAAAAAAAACGAAAGCAAAAAAAGCAAAACCACAAAGCAAAAACCAAAAATCGAAAAAGCAAAAAAGACGGAAAAAGAACGCCCCAAAAACCACAAACTCACCGATCACAAACCGTCCCAGGCCCCTCAGGCCCTGGCCCCCACTTCTCAACGCACTTCCCGTCCTTATACCGCCCGGGCTGCCCACACTGTCTGCATGTCCTCTGGCCCTGCGCGTTCGTGGCAGGGAACCCGCCGGGCGGGAGACCTGCGAGGAGGGCGGTCGTGGTGTGTTTGTGTGCGGCGGGCGTGGCGTGTGGGGGGGTGCGCGTGGGGCGCGGGGTGGCGGTCGCGGGGGGGTTCTGGCTTTGGGATTGGGATTGGGATTGGGATTGGGATTGGGGTTGGGAGTGGCTGGGATGCGGGGATGTAAGCGTCGGCGTCAGCGCAGAGGACAAGTGCGGGATGTTGAGCAGTGTAGGCTCCGCGTGTATCCTCGCGCGTCTCCTCTCCCTCTCCCTCTCCCTCTCGCGTTCCCTCTCCCTCTCCCTCTCCCCCTCCCTCCCCCGCTCCCTCCCCCCCTCCCCCCCCTTCCCCCCCCCCCCCCCCCCCCCCCCCCCCCCCCCCCCCCCCCCCCCCCCTCCAGACCCCGCACTCTCCCCCGCCACCTCCAACAACAAATCATCCAGCTCCAAACTCCCATTCGACCGCGCGTCCCCGTCGGGATCAGGGTCCGCAGCGTCATACTCGCGGTCATGCTCATGCTCGTGGTCCCGGTCATGCGCGTGAGTGTGCGCGCGGTCATGCGCATGGTTCGCATAGGGGGCCCGGGCATGCGCACGCACGTCACCACCACCACCACCACCACCACCACCAACCCCACGCGCATATCCCTCTCCCAGGGGATGCACATCCAAATCCGCATCCAGCTCATCAATCTCAATATCCTCCCCAGGCGACGCAGCACGGCCATACGACCCATGCCCCACATGCTTATTATACCCCCCACGCCCATGCCCGTCCCTCGACCGCCCGCGCGCATGTGCATACCCCGCATGCGGCTCCCCGTCCGCCTCCGTGTCGATATCCCCGTCCGCGTCCATATCCGGCGAGGGGAGCATGCCGCTGTGGGTGGGGCGCGCGGAGGTGGGGATGGAGTGCGTGTGCGTGAGGGGGTGCGCGGGGTGTGTGCGTGCGGTTGTGGGGGCTAGGAGGGATATCCCTGGGCCTGTTAGTCCCCCTGGGCCGCTGCCTGTGCCTGTGCCTGTGCCTGCGCCTCCTCCCCCACCTCCGCCTGCACCCCGTCCGTGCGAAAGCATATCCGGCGAGCGCGAATGCGAATGCGCATGTGCGTTCAGGTGTGTGCGCTGGCTGGCATTGGCGTTGGCGTGTGTGTGGAAAGCGCGGCGCTACAGCACGGAAGAAAGAAAGAAAGAAAGAACGCACGCGTGAGTGAGTCAACCAACACAACACGCAAAAAAAAGCACACAACGCACATTAACATCACCCGGGCCCGTACCGTCCCCCTCCCCCCTCGCACGCTTCACAGCCGGCCCGTCCTCCTCCGCATCCAGATCAGACGCCGTGCGCGGGCGGACGCGCGGGTTCGAGTTCGGGTGCGCGTGTGCGTGTGCGTGTGGGTTCAGGTGCGGGGATCCGTGTGGATTCAGGTGCGGGTGCGGGGGGTTCAGGTGTAGAGCGTGCGTGCCTCCGATAGTCGTCGTCGCCGCTGCCGTGCTGGGGTGATCGTGCACGCTGGCGCTGCTTGTGCGCGTGGGATAGCCGTGCGCGTGGGGGTATGGCGTGAGGTGGCTGTTCGGTCCCGTCCCTGTCCCTGTTCCGCTGTGGGGGTGCGGGTGGGGGTGTACGCCGTTCGTGTTTGGTGTTGGTGTTGGCGTCGCGCGCGGTGTGGGGGTGGAAGAGCGCGTGTGCGTGTGCGTGGGCGTTTGGGGTCGGGATTGGTGCCCGTGCGTGGAGGGTGTGCGCTTGATGGTGAGGGACTCAATCCGGCGCCACCCGTGCCCGCGCCCGCACTCCCATTCTCGACACGCTTGTACCCCAGCTCGGGGCTTGGACTGAGGCGGCTTGTGTAGTATGATGCGCTGGGGGCGGGGGGGATGTCCGGGGGGAGGGTATGCGCTTGGGTTGGCGCTGGAGTTGGGCGCGGAGGAGGGGGGTACCGCCCGTTGATCTGCAGCGTCGGATTTGCGCTTGCGCTTGCGTTCGGGCTCTGATTCTGGTTTTGCGTGTGATTCGGGTTCGTGTTGGGGTTGGGGCTTTGGTTGGGGTTGGGGTTGGAGGGTGTGGGGGCGGTTCGAGGCCGAGCGGGAGGCCGGATGAGGGGTGGGTTGTGGGCGAGAAGGCGGTTGTGGTGCGGGGGCGGGGGCGGGCTGTGTGTGCGTGCTGGTGTGCGTGGACGAGGGGTGCGGCGGGTGCTGGTGCGCGTGGGCATGGGACATGGGGTGCGTCGGGTGCTGGTGCGCATGTGTGAGGGGGTGCGTCGTGTGCGCGTGGGCGTGCGCGAGGGCGTGCTGCTGGGGTCGCGTTGAGGTTTAGATTCATGTGCGCGGGGAGCTGTGCGGGACCGTGGGTCGTGTGGGGTTGGTTGTGCATCGGGAGGGTATGCGCGAGGTTGTTGTAGGTGTGGCCGCTGTGTGCGCCGCCGCCTTGCGAGGCGCGCATGATGCCGAGGCCGAAGGGGTGGGCGTGGGGCGCGTGGAGGAGGGGGAGGGGGGGGAAGTGGCCGTTTGCGCTGGTGCCCGCCGCCCATGCCTACTGTGGGACTCACACCCGCCGCCGCGGCCCCCAGCCGTCCCCGCGGCACGCCGCGCCTCGGC
>MU134438.1:38167-199755 GCA_015039355.1 Ramaria rubella | reverse complement strand
GTCTTTATCTTATCTTCACTCAGTGTCTGTTATCTGGTACACCTTGTTAACCTTTATCTTCATGTTCTTTCTTCGCTCACTCAGTCCACTACTTTTACTCAGTATCGGCAGGTTATCCTAAGGTCAACGAACAGTTTATAGAGGTTTCTGTTCATTCACTCAGTACACTGAACTACTGCTGAGTCTTTGTACACTTGGTTAGTACTGTGAACCTATGCTTAAAGGAGGTCTCTCCCTTGTTTCTACTGAGAACGAACTACTTCAGGAATCCGTGTATTGGCATCGTTTAGAGACAAGGACCTGGTTTGAGAAACTATAGGGTCATAAAGGACTCATACTATGTTACGGTTGGTAAGTGACCAAGCATCAAACCCAACTTTGGCTACTGCACCTTCCCTCGTACCTTCTGTCCCAGCTTATGGGTTTACGTTAGCACTTGCGCTATTCCTCCTATCCTCCCCTTATAAACCGTACCCACGGAGAAGACCGAACGACTTCCTTCACTACAGTAACACTTCCCCTTTTTTACATCCTGTAAACTCTCATCACTCCCTTAGAACCTATGCAACTTCCACTAGAAGACGACGAGCTCATAGAAACTGAACTACTTTTTGAGTGGTGGATAGAGACACTAGTTATGACAGTTCCTACCGTATTCACAGAGGACTTGTAAGGTTATTTATTAATCGAAGTCGATAGGTAAGTATTAGAACAAGAAGAAGAAAAGTAGGATACAGTATTAGAAGAAGAAGAAGGAGAAGAAGAAGAAGTAGTAGTAGAAGAAGAAGTTGTAGGTTCAGCAGAAGACGTCCAGAAACTGTTCTCTCAGGTAGACCCGGAAACACATCTCATCGACCTTGTACAAATTCTAACTTTAGCTTATCTTCTTATGGGAGATAGGTCGTTAACTCTCAACGTAAACCGACTTCTAGACCTGCTAATTAGTAAACCGCTTACATGAACCGTAGTCAAAACTGCTCCTCTAAGAACTATGGTCGTCTACATAAGAACTTACTGCTTCCCTCGTTATCTCTGGTATCTCAAGATTGAACCCGACTGACATAGAACTAAGAGTAAGTAACTATCCTTCACTCGGCATAGCATGACCAGAAGAAACTAACAAAAACAGCTCAACCTTCTACTATTTTGGTTATCGTTACTACCTTCACAGTTGACGTTCTTACTGTTCAGCAGGACTAAACATCAGTTACCACTACTCCCGTCCTCTTACACGTTGTCGAACGAACTCTCGTAGGTATCGAAGAACAGCTACAAGTAAGGTAACCTTTCCTTGTTAGAACGCTCACTCAAGTCACTCACCAGAACGTTCACGGCTTATTAAGAACTAGGTTTATGTACTACATGGTGTTTCAGGATTTTTAGGTACTTGAAGCCAACATAAGGAACCTCATCCGGTGAACTCTTAAAACCTCTATCATCTCACTAGACCTTCAACAGGAAGTATACACTGAGAAACTGGTTGTTCATTTTGTAGTCCAGTTCGTTGAACTCTGAAGAAACCTCTCTATCATCGTGGTGTAAGACGTTAAGCTACATCCTAAGTTAACTGTTACTGCCGCACAAGGGTTTGTTTTACTGCTTACGGACTCAAAAGACCTTATCAGAGCATTCTAGGTAGACCGACAAGCATAGCTCATCCTCCCGGAAACTAAGGCTCTAGCAGTTAGTATTGTGGTTGTAATAGTCCCTAAAACAGAACATCTTTGTTTCTGTCACGTCAAGACCTTAAGCCGTCTCCCTTGACCATATCGGAACTCCATCTGAAGCTATAGCGTATTCAGGATCACCTCAAACCTTACTCCACTCCAGTGCCGAGAACCCCACTTATGCAGACCGTGGTATCGGACTTTTCTCTAGTTTTTGTCTTATCTACCTCACAGGTCACTGCCCTCGTTGTTTACTCAGAGACTGACCTCCCTCAGGACGTAGAAAATATCATTACGGTAACTCACGCTTCTATTTCAAATTCACTGCCACATTTCCCTTCATTTCTTTGACCACCTGACTCATTTCTCCATTTCATTACAAACCACCTTCCTATTTTGGTTTTCTGCCTCTCGCTGTTAGTCATTTCTCCTGTCTGCTGTCGACGACATCATTGTATGGCATACTTGCATCATTTGTTGTTCTGCTCATGTATATAAGGCCCGTTTCGCCTTAGTGTACCCCAATTCACCTCTTTCAGTTGGATTCACTTGTCTAAGTCTAAGTCTAAGTCTAAGTCTACTACTACATCTACTACCTCTACATCTACGTCAAGGCCAGCTTTGTCAATCATGTGACACTTGCTGTTGTATCTCGTCTTCGCTTACATCATCATATTACATCATCATCATCGTCACTGCTACGTCCTCATCTTCGTCTTCATTCTACCTTTGTTGCTGCTGATAGCAAAGCACACTGAGCCAAACGCCAGTGTAAGTAGCTGTGCAACAACAACACCGCTACCCACTGTCTTTTGGATCCATTTCCAAAAGTAAACTGACAGCGTTACCGAGAGAGAAGCAATGGAGGTTTTTAGGTGCAATGGGATTGCATCAATGCTCAAGTGGGAGTGTCAAGAAGTAGAGTCGAGAATGATGTCATTCCAACTCAGACTTCCATTATCTAATACATTCACTGCCGCAACCATAAAAGGTATAGGTCAGCACTAGAAGTTTTTTCTTCTTTCCCTCAGTCTTAATAGAGCTAAGACTGAGGTGCGTACATTGACATTCCTAAGATATTATTTGTGTTCTGATTTATGTATAGTTTTGTTTTGATTAAGGTAGATAAGTCAGTCTTAATAGAGCTAAGACTGAGTTTTGTTTCGATTAAGTTGCAACACATTCAATTATGGTATGTTCTACTATTGAACTGCAATTTGTTAGAATTCGACCTGACCCACAAGGATCTGAGCATAGTATCACGTGATGTTCATATCCTGTTTTCTCAGCCATTACACTATGTCTGAGAAAAGAGGTAAGCAGTACGAACTAACTTTATGAATGTAATATTAACTACATGTTTCTAGTCTAACAACGACTAGAATTTAATAGGTTATGGGCCCTGCGCTCACTAGCGTGCTTAAAACTTCATAAACGACATCTCTTCGAATCTCCAATCAGGATCAAAATGACACAAGACTTCACTGTATAAGTTCTCGAAAATAGACAAATTAAAGGAAGGAGAATGGATCAGATGGTCCAGAGAAGTAAAACTGTCAATGTGTGCTCAAAAAGTGTGGAAGTACATCGATCCGAACACCCCGATACCCACAGATAAGGATGAGAAGACAAAATGGTATGAGATTCATGATCAGCTGGTTGGAGCACTAGGGACAATAGTGGATCCATCACTCCAACACGAGCTAGATTCCATCATGGAAGCATCGAAAGCCTGGTCAAAATTGAAGGAAAAAACGCACTCACACAGCATAATTGCCAAATTCGAGAGCATATTGACTGCTATCAGGACCAGGTTCTCAGCCGATATCCCGTTCAGTAAAACAATAACTGAAATCCGGGACATTGTTGCTGCCATCTTTGAAGGGACCGCACTGAAGACGAATGGTCCATCATCCTGCTCCTAAATGCGCTCAGTGATGGCCAATATGACTGGCTAAGAAAGGATCTGCTTACCTTCATGGTAAACCAAAAAGTCCAACTGTCGATAACTGATATCATAGAACAACTTGACACTGAATCCAGGGGAAACTGAGCAGCCATGAAGAAAGAGGAATTATAAGGGCAACCTCCAGGGGAAGTGGAATATCACACTGAACACTGGCAGATGGGAATCCAAAGATATATAAGCTCACAGAAGACTACATACAAGGATACACACCTGGCAGATGGGAATCCGAAGAGAAAAGCCTAAGGTTCCCACTGCCAAGATAACTACATAAAGGAGTACGCAAATAAGCACCGGGACGTACGGTGATTATGTAACAGGATTGGAATCCAATCCCGTTACATAACTGGGTGCTTATGTGAAGGAAAATGAAGAACGAATGCGCTGTGTTTATGTAATGGGATTGGATTCCAATCCCGTTACATAACCGGGTGCTTAAGTAAGCGAACTTGAACGAAAAGATAGGGGCAAGGGAGAAGTGGGGAAGAATAGATAGGAAGAAGAGATAATGGAGAAGTGTAGAACCACATGAAATGGGGTTCCCCTTACATCACCCCCCTTCTAGAGTGTGATGTCCTGACACACTGAGACCTACTGGAGGGACAGGTGCTTTTTGATGGAAGGTGTTGAAATCAGCAGCACTAATGCGACGAGGGGCACCAGGATGGAGGGGTGGAAGTCGGCAATGAGGTCTGGGGCTGCTAAATCTGTCTCAGGAATCCACTCATCATGCTCATACCCATAACCCTTCCACCTGACCTTGTATTGGAGTTTCCTGTGGCAGAATTGACTGTCCAAAACCTGTTCAACCTCATAATGCTCATCTTCCCCTACAAGGACTGGGGGAGGTGGGGGTTGAGCTTTCCGACCAGGAATGGGGTCTGGAGGGGCTGGGAGGAGCTTCACCACAGGGAAGACAGGGTGGAGGCGACTCATAGACTTGGGGAGTTGAAGATGGTAAGCATTGGAGCTGACCTTGTGTTCCACTAGGAATGGGCCTAGGTTCCGATGTGACAATTTTTTGGAGGGGCGAGTGGTGCTAATGTCGCTTGCATCTAGGAAGACCTTGTCACCAGGAACAAAGGTAGGGGCTGGCTCACGACGACAATTATAGTATTGAGCCATATCCTCTTTTGCCTTTACAAGGGCAGCTTGGGCTTCAGACAGGGAGTCAGCCATTCATTGTTTGAACTCATTCACAGCTTCTCTCTAGATGGCTGCTGGTGAGGTTCAAAGCCCATGCGTGGGTGGAACCAGAGTCAAGCATGAAGGGAGTTTCTTTTGTGGATGAGTGAACATGGTTGTTGTACTGGAACTCTGCAAGGGGTAGGAGGTCATCCCAGTCGTCCTGTCACTCATTCACAAATAGACGGAGGTATTGCTCCAGCTCTTGGTTGACACGTTCTGTCTGTCCATCGGTCTGTGGGTGGTATGCAGTGGAGGCAGCCACCTTGATACCTAGAAGTCTGTCTAGCTCATGAGTGAACTCACTGACAAACTGTGTACCTTGGTTTGAACCCATGTGGAGGGGTAGGCCGTGGTGTCTCCAAACATGATCCCTAAAGAGACGAGAGGCTCCCAATGCTGTAATTGTGGTCAAGGTGGGGATGAAGTGAGAATGTTTGGATAAGGAATCCACAACAACAATCACAGCATCGTACCCATGCGACTCAGGGAGTTCAACAATGAAGTCGACACTGACCGTGTCCCAACGCTGCTCAGGAACCTCCAGAGGGTGTAGTTCTCTGATAGGCAATTGATGCTGAGCCTTGGTGCGCAGACATAGGTCACACGCCTTTGTGTAGCTACCAATGTAGCGAGACATGTGGGGCCACCAATAGTTCCGAGAGACAAGTTGCAAGGTCTTCCAATGTCCAGCATGGCCAGCAATACGAGTGTCATGATGTTGGGAGACAATTCGACATTGTAAGTCATGCTGATCAGGGACATATATCTTTCCACAGAACAGAAGTGTACCATCCCTCTCACTCCACTCTGATGACTTCAGAGACTTCCCAGTAGTCTTGCGAAGTTCCTTAGCAGCACGTGCAACCAACTCCTCTAGCTCTCCCTCCTTGGTGCCATTACAAATGTCCCTCAGGATGTCACGTTCTTCACCTGTAAACTCCAGTCCTTCCAGTGCACAGATGACAAAGAGTTCTGGTTGGAGAAGCACCAAATTATCATTGTCATTTGAGCCAGTGCCATGATCAGGTCGGCATGAGAGTGCATCTGACTTCCCCATTGTCTTGCCAGGACAATGGTACAGGTTGAAGTTGAACCAAGACAGATAAAGAGACCAGCGGGCTTGGTGATGGTTGAGCTTTTTAGCTATGCGGAAATATTTGAGATTTTTGTGGTCTGTCCAGATCTCGACATGATGTCTCGCCCCCTCAAGGAAGGGTCGCCATTCTTCAAGGGCACGCATGATGGCAAGCATTTCCTTGTCATGGATCTCATAGTTGCACTCAACCAGACTGAGACTCTTAGAGAAGAAGGCTATGGGGTGCCATTTGTTATCGACCTTGGACTGTTGGGTAAGAACAGCACCGGTTGCAAAATCAGAGCTATCTGCTTCGACACGATATGGGAGGTCGTCATCTGGGAATGCAAGGATGGGTGCAGATGTTACCAATCTCTTTATAGTGTCGAAGGCAGCCTGCTGTGAGGGTCCCCATGTCCAAGGAGTGTCTTTGCGAAGCAGGTCGACCATTGGACATGCATGGTGTGAGAACTTCTCAATAAATCGACGATAGAAGTTGGCAAAACCAAAGAACGACTGCACCTCCTTCTTGTTGTTAGGTGTTGGCCACTCAGCAACACCAGCAACCTTGACAGGATCCATTTTGGCTTTCCCATGAGAGATGATGAGACCTAGGTATTCACTCTTGGTCTTGTCAAAGTTGCACTTGTCAGGATGCAAATAAAGCTTGTGTTCTCTGAGATGCTGTACCACTTTCCATACAACTTTATGGTGATTTTCTAGATCTTCTGAAAAGATCAGAATGTCATCCAGATCAATGCATACAACACCTTCAGCAATGAGGTCATGGAAGATGTCATTCATCATAGTCTGGAAAGTGGCAGGGCTGTTAGTGAGGCCAAAGAACATCACTAGAGGTTCAGTCCCCGATTTGTCCTGAATGCCGCTTTCCACTTGTCACCCTCTTTGATTCTGACATTGTTAAAGCCTCAATGAACATCAAGCTTAGTAAAGTAGTGGGCCTCTCATAGGCTGTTGACAAGGTCGGAAATCAAAGGAAGAGGGTAGCGATTCCTGATTGTCATTGCATTCAGCACTCGATAGTCTTGGACGAACAGTGGGGCACCATCTTTCTTTTTGACAAAGAACACTGGTGAGGCCATTGGTGACTTCAATGGTCGGATGCATCCTGTGCTCAAATTCTCCTCAAGGAATTTGACCAATTCAGCCTGCTCTCCTGGAGAGAGGGGGTATACCTTGGGTGAGGCTCTGGGGTTGGCTCCAGGTTCTACCTCGATGGCATGATTCCATGGTTTGCGTTCTGGAAGCTTGTCAAACAACTCCTTTGCAAAGACATCTTTGTAATCAGACAGATAGTCTGGAAGAGTGTCTGAAGGTTGGGAGTTGCGCCAGGCTGCTTCTGCAAGGCGTTGGGATGTTGTTGAAGAAGCACGAATGAACTCAGCTTGGGGAGGGAGCATAGCGACTAGAATGCAGTCACCCTCTTCAATGGCCTCATCAGATGTGCCTTCAGCCATTTCAGAATCACCCCCATACTGTTGACTCAGGAGGAGTTCTTCTTTAGCTGTTGATCCATCTGAATCATGCATGAGAATAGGGCAAGGCCCAATACGGCAGGTGCGCAGTCATAGGGCCTTCTGATGTTCTTCCTTGATGATGTTGCAACATGTATGGCACTGGGGAGGACACCGAGTCATCCGTACTTCTTGAGACTTCCAGTCAACTTCTGGGTTGTGGTACCGAAGCCAGGTGTATCCAAGGATCATACGTTGACGCCCTAGGTGCGTAACAGCGAACACAGCTCTCTCAGAATGGTCTTTGTACTGCAGAATTAGATCAACGACTTCAGTGATAGATCCAGATTCATTGGGTGAGCCATCAACATTGTACACAGGAATAGGACAAGAGAGTGGTCGTCCAGTGAGGCGGCTTTCCTTAACAAATCCTGAGTCAATAAACAAGCCAGTGGCACCAGAGTCAAGTAGAGTGCGAACTGACTTGATCTCTGCTGTGTCTGTGGTTTGAACCTCAACTGGGAGAGAGAGGGAGTTTGGGCCTGGGGTGGAAGCAACAATATACTGTGCAGGAAGGTTTCGTTCCCATTTTTTACAACAGAAGTGAGTAAGAGGTCGGAAAGGAGTCAAGGGTTGTGTGTCTAGCATTTTGGTCTCCATAGCTGAGGAATCAGGTTCTGAATCTGTATATTCAGCATTTACCTGATTATACAGCAGTGGAGCGAAATGATTGGAAATTGGCAGCAGGGGCACACTATTCACCTGCTGCATGACACAAAATCCTCTTCTTCTTCTTCCTGAGGCTCTGGACCATCCTCCTTGATAGGGCTTGCAGCTTTATGATCAGCAGATGACACCAAGTGGGCAATCCATTCCTCTTTCTCTTCTGCAGTCATGGTACGAACATCAAAGGCTTGAGGACATTCTCTAGAGAAGTGGCCTGGTTTTCCACACCTATGGCAGAAAAGAGAACTAGATTGACGATGACGAGTGGCATCTACCTCCATTGCTACTGGCTGAACAGCTGTGGTGACAGCAGGTAGGGCTAGCTGAAGTTGTGGTGCCGAGTCTGATTAGTGAGGTGGGGGTGGGTTTCTGTGGTTAAGACCAGTAGAGACAATGGTGGGGTGGGCTGAAGTGTTTGGTGTACCATGGGAAGCACTTTGAAACACTTCATTGGCAGCACGTGCCTGTAAAATTGTCCTAGCCACTGAAAACCATTCAGAAAGGTCATCGTCTGAGGGGCGTCCTTCAATCATATTTGCAATCTGACTCTGGACAGAGGGGTCTAGACCGTGACAAAATTTCATGACCAGGGAGGCTTGTTCTGTATACCCCAACTTCTCGACCAGTTCCTCGAATTCGTCGATGTAATCATCAACTGTGTGATGATTTTGATAATATTGACGAGACTCAAGCTTGCACCTGGCAGTACTCTCTTCATGAGGAAGGAAGAATGTTGATTTGAATGCTTTTTCAAATGAAGCCCAAGAAGGATGAGTAGGCCTGCCAGTTTTGGTTTCCATCTCAAATATATGTGTGGCAAACGAAGAGGCACGACCAGATTTCATGAATGACAGGGCCCAGAGGACCTTGGCATGATCATTGGCAAATTGGGTCAGGCATATGGCAAGGTAGAGCTTGCATGAGTTTAGGAAGGCTCGTCCTTTCTCTCTGTCACCACTGAAATCAGCTGGAGTGGCAGGTGTTGCACATTTGTGAGTGGTAGAAGGGGAGAGTGACGTGGTCATGAGGTTGGCAACATCATGGTTCAAGGTGTGTACTTGGACATCTGTTTGCTGGAGTTGTTGTGATAACAATTCCTTTTCCTCTCTTTCAACACGTAGGGCAGTCTCTAGGACAGCAACATGTTGGTGAAGCTCATTGTAAGCTGCTTGGAAATCGAAGGAAATAGGGTCTTCAGAGATGGGTGTAGACATAGTGGAGATAGATGGAATATAGGGTGCTATGTAGAGAGTGTACCAGAAGGGTTCTGAACTGCTATGCATCTGAAGAAGTCGATTCAGAGATGATAGCAACAGCAGCCGGTCCAGTAAGTTGTCAGGCTTTTCTACTATAAGGGCAACCTCCAGGGGAAGTGGAATATCACACTGAACACTGGCAGATGGGAATCCGAAGAGAAAAGCCTAAGGTTCCCACTGCCAAGATAACTACCTAAAGGAGTACGCAAATAAGTGCCGGGATGTACTGTGATTACGTAACAGGATTGGATTCCAATCCCGTTACATAACCGGGCCCTTATGCGAAGGAAAATGAAGAACGAATGCACTGTGTTTATGTAATGGGATTGGATTCCAATCCCATTACATAACACAAGTGCTTATGTGAGTGAGAATGGATGCCAAGTTACGTAATGGGATTGGAATCCAATCCCGTTACGCAAACGGGCGCTTAAATAAGCAAATTTGAACGAAAAGATAGGGGCAAGGGAGATAATGGGGGGAGGGGAGAAGTGGGGAAGAATAGATAGGAAGAAGAGATAATAGAGATGTGTAGAACCACATGAAATGGGGTTCCCCTTACAGGAATAGGCACTGCTTCTTAGAAATGAAAAAGGGAAAGGAAATCAGAAGGCAAAACTGAAATGTACCATGTGTAATCGGACAGGACACAATGCGGAAAAGTGCTGGAAGGGCAAGGAGTCAGCAAACGCGCCAGACTGGTGGAAAAATAAAAACGGGAAGAGTGACAAGGCTAATGCAGCTGAGATGGACAGTGGTTCAGAATTGGCTGCACTGGCAATCGACCTGGGGAATTCATCCTTTGACACCCATTTCCATGACAGCCATATGTCATGTATTGCCCTAGACGAAGTCACTGCGGCCATAAGTGCTGAAAACCTACCATTCTTTCTCGACTCAGACTTTTAATCAAACCAAGGAGTGTCAGGGGAGTGAATTGGGAATCCATTCCAGCCACGGGTTGGGGGAAAATACTAGTCAGATGTGAAAAAGGGATGCTCACGCGTGACATGCTGTATGTTCCCCAGGCGTCGCTGAGGCTCGTGTCGGTTGGATGGCTAACGGACTCAGACAATAGTGTTATATTTGACAAGGACAAATGCCACATCATCGGACCAGGAAAGGAGACCATCATTGATGGATATCAAAGAGACACAGGACTCCATATCCTGAATGGGAAATTACTCCATACGGAACATGTGAACCTGGCTAGAACTGCACTGTCAATTGAAACCTGGCACAAATGACTCAGGCACATCAGCTATGACACCATAAAACACATGAAAGGCAAGACCTTGCCATAGGTGTGTCGAACATACCTTCCAAAATCCACCTATATGCCAACACTGTGTTCTTGGGAAACAGACTAAGAAAGCGATCCCAAAGCTCTGTGAAGGTGAACGAGCCGAATGAGTACTGGACATTGTTTATTCTGATATAACCAGTCCCAAGGCTGTAGAATCAGCAGGAGGTGCTAAATATATGTTGAACTTCATTGACGATCACTCACGGTTCACGTGGGGATATCTGCTTCGACAAAAGAGTGATGCTGAAAGAGTCTTCAGAGAGTGGAAGGCCCTTCTTGAGAACGAAACCAGACATGCCGTCGAATGCTATTGAACGGACAGTGGGGGTGAATATACCTCAAATGAATTTGAGAGCTATCTACGTGAACAGGGTGTCATGCATAAAATGATGGCTCCATATTCATCAGGACGGAACAGACCCTCAGAACGGACCCATCAAACCGTCATCAGATGCACCCAAGCAATGAGATCGGATGCAAATCTACCACACAAGCTGTGGGGTGAGCTTGCAATGATGGTGGTATACCTCAAGAACAGAACACCCACTGTTGCTCTAAGAGATAAGACACCTTATGAGGTCTGGACTGGGAAGAGACCGAGCCTGATGAGCCTATGTGAGATTGGGTGCCGAGCATTCATCCTGATACCAGGTAACACACCAAAAATCTACAACAGGTCAAGAGAGTGCATACTGATAGGGGTACTCACAAACATCGAAGGTGTACCGGTGCTATGACCGCCAAATGGGATGCATTGTTGTATTGAGAGAGGTTGTATTCATTGAGTCACAGGATCAGCGAGGAGAGGCCAGCATAAGGGGAGATGACTGCCACAATGAAGACGAGCACCCCAACGAAAATGATGAGGACCGCCGTGAAGGGAATGACCATGATGAGGATGAGGATGGGCTAAGGTACAAAGGAAATGACAGGGTCATACTGGCACCTGAAGACCATCAAGATGATCCACATGATGGTCAACCCAGAAGATCGAAGCGACACTGTGAGCCAACAGCAAACAGAGCTGAAGCTGAGGGGCTTACTCAGATCTCATGACTGGAGTGTGCTGTACAGGAGTTGAGAGATGCCGCTAATAGAAAGGCGGAGAAGGGAAGAATTGCTGATGGCAAGCAAATAAACCTTACTGAGGAAAGTTGGATCCCACTACTTGAATGTGGAGATGACTGGATTGCAACAGTGATGTACGAAGATGATCCACGAAGCTGGCGTGAAGCGCTTGCATCAGAGGATGCGGCAGAGTGGATGACAGGATACCAAGATGAAATAAACTCACTAGGCACACAAAGTATGGCAACTTGTCCCTCGTTCGTCAGTACCAAAGGGGAGGAAAATAATTCCATCAAAACCACACTTCACCTGGAAATGAAATGAAAGAGGGGAAGTTACACGCCAAAAAGTCAGAGTCATGGTGAAAGGGTATACACAGGTAGCCGGCATTGATTTTCAGGAAACATTTGCATCTGTCGTGTGACTGGAATCAACTAGAACCATCCTCCACATTGGAGCCACAAATGACTGGGAGATGGATCAGCTTGATGTCAAAACTGCATTCCTCCATGGAGATTTAGATAAGGAAATCTATATGAACCAACCAGAGGGGATGGAGGAGGCTGGAAGAGAAAACTGGGTATGTAAGTTGAACAAAAGCTTATATGGACTCAAACAAGCTGGGAAACAATGGAGTATAAAGCTCCACAAGAGCATGATGGCCAAGGGCTGGATACGGGTCGTGGTAGAACATAGTGTGTACGTTTGCAGATCGGATTGTGGCGTGTGCATCACAGCAATTCACATAGACGACATGCTCATAATGGCCAGCATGAGCTCGGCAATGGAGGATGCTAAGAAAGGGCTCTGGAAATACTTCAAACTACAAGACTTGGGGCCAATCAAATGGCTACTTGGGATTCACGTTGAGTGAAACAGAGCAAACAAAACAATCAAGCTATCGCAAATGGCATGTATTGAAGAGGTGGTTTCCTGTTTTGAAGTACAGGATGCCTTCAAAGTCACAACCCCACTGGACGTGAATACAACCCTCTCCAAGTTGATGAGCCTGTCTATGGATGACCAGAAAGACACCACGAAGAACATACCATATCACTCAGCTGTAGGGTCACTAATGTATGCATCAGTTGCAACCTGGCCAGACATTGCTTTTGCGGTACACAGACTTAGTCAATTCCTTGAAAACCCAGGAAAACCACACTGGACTGCTGCGTTACATGTTATACACTATCTGAATGCAACAAAGAACCTAAAGCTCACTCTGGGAGGAACCACTCCTATCATATTACATGGATACACAGATGCCAATTGGGCATCAAATGTCGATGACTGATGATCTGTCTTGGGCTACACATTCTCACTAGGCAGCGGCGCCATATTGTGGAACTCAAAGAAACAGATGTCTGTCGCCAGTTCATCATGCAAGGCTGAGTATGTGGCTGCAGATCATGCCACCAAGGAAGCCGTATGGCTTTGCATGTTACTGAGCATCTTAGGGTAAAAACAAGAAGGACCCACGAGAATCAACTGTGACAACACTGGTGCTATATTGCTGTCAAAAGATGGATCATCATGTTCACGTGAAAAACATATCAACATAAAGTATCACTACATCTGAGAACATGTAGATGCTCGTGACATATACCTTCCATACCTTCAGACTGCCGACATGCCTGCCGACATACTTATGAAGGGACTACCATGCCCAAAGCACTGGAGATTCACCGAGATGTTGGGTCTACACTGATACAATGAAGAAAGATCGAAGATCTGGTTCTTCATTGAGGGGGTGTGTTAGAATTCAACCTGACCCACAAGGATCTGAGCATACATCAGGAAAATGAACTTAGGTGTCTAAATATAAGGTAGCACAGAGATTTCAAAGTCAAACTATGTGACATACCTGACAGATATAGCATACATAGTCTCTGAGGCCAGTGCCTAGCAGTAGCTACACATTCGATCTCTGCTCAAAATGACTTGGTCACTGGCTGTCACTGCCACTAGCACCTGCAATGCCACACCCTCCTGACATTGACACCCTCATCATCCTGGATTCAGAATCGCTGCATCGTTTGCCATCCTCTGCATCACCGGACACATCACATCACTCGGGCTCTTGGAATGGACATGTATCCAGATGTGGCAAACTTACGCATTCAGTTTCCTCCAGCTCCTCACGTTGTAATCATCACCATCTGAGTTTCACAGGCTCCCTCTTGCCTGCTGGAGTCCGGAAAAGGGGAAGACCCTCTATCACGTCATTACCAAGCAGCAACATCGCCCCTCCGCCCTCACCCAGCCATTCCTCTGAGCCCCCTGTGCCAGACCATGACTCCCAACTCAACTCCAACTGTGTCCCAGATTATTCCCTTGAGACAGTGCTTTGCGAACTGATTGTTCTTTGTCACGAAGCTCGTCAGCTCAAAGATCGCCTTGACGTTGAACATCAACGCTGATTTGTGTTGGAGGACCACCAGATGCAGGATCAGCTCTCCAGGCATGAGTGGGAGGATGAAGTTCTCTTGGAGGCAATTGATGCGGCAGCTAATATAGTATGTTTTTTATTGATTTATATTTTATCTTCATATTTAAGACTAACTGCATCATGCAGCCTAATGCTAGATACTACACAGGTGCTCAAGGGGGAGACCCTTCAATGTGCCTGCAAGCGTTCTCGGATGACCTGCTACTCGGTTGTGCCATCGAAAAGGAACAGTTGAGGCCTATTTTAGAAACCACGGTAGACCCTACTCATGTGGCACTGGAGGCAAAGGAGAGGGAGGTACTGGGTGCATGGAACCAGGCCTGGGTGGAGATTGGGAAATCAGTGTGGAGCTCACTGGAAGCTTAGATACTGATATTTGTCATTTTAATCTTAAGTTGTTGGAATATGACTTTGTTGGAAGGATATTACAAAGGCTGACCCATAAAAACCATACCTAAGATCATGGGAGATATGACCCACCAGGAGCTGCATTTGTTTACATGGATTATATCCTCTCAGAAAATATTGGATGTTTTGTTGTACTGATACTACTGTGAGCCTTACAAAGGAACATTTAGAAAGAAAATTGGCCAAGGAAGGGGGATGACATTGGAGGACACTCTGGGAAGTAGCTTGATCCTGGAATGAATTGATCCTCCACCTTCTCCAAGCAATTACTGCCATTAACTTTGACCAATGGCCCCAAAGCTCTAGATGTGCTGTTTCTGACGGGGGGAGTGTTCCAGAGGGGCCCCAGACCTCCAGAATTTGCTGTGTCTGCCTTAGGGAGTGTTCTGGAATGGCACCATGTCCTCAGATATGCCTTTTGTGCCCTGGGGAGTGTTCCAGAATGGCGCCATGCCCTCAGATGTCCTGTTTGTGCCCCGGGGAGTGTTCTGGAATGGCCCATGTCCTCAGATATGCTGTTTGTGCTCTGGGGAGTGTTCCGGAATGGCCCATGGCATCAGATATGCTGTTTGTGCCCCGGGGAGTTCCGGAATGGCACCATACCCTCAGATGTGCTGTTTGTGCCCCGGAGAGTGTTCCAGAATGGCCCATGTCCTCAGATTTGCTGTTTATGCCCCAGGGAGTGTTCCGGCATGGCCCCACATGTCCAGACTTGCTGTGTCTGCTTCAGGGCATGTACTGGAATGGCCCCATGCCCTCAGATTTGCTGTTTGTGCCCTGCAGAGTGTTCTGGAATGGCCAAATGCCCACTCCAGCACACTTGTAACCTCAGCCAGAGCAAACATTCAGGGGAAGAGGCCATTCTGGAACTCCCAGAAAGAGAAATGCCAAACATAGATCATATTTTACATTTATTCTGCTGTACTACTGTTATTTTACAAAGAAACCTTTAGAAAGACAAATTTGCCATAAACATGCCATTACATTAGAAGACACTCTGGTAAGTAGCTTTATCCTGGAAGGAATTGATCCAAAACTTGTCCACCTTCTCCAAGCAATTGTTTCCATTTGCTTTAACCTGTGTCCCATTAGGCTGTTTTCCACCTAAAGTCTGGGCTTCCTTTGGGAAGCGTGGACTAAGAACAACTGGATGGACAATAGATTCAAGCTGAATGATACCCACAACAGGCCCTCCATCAGACCCCCTTAGATGTTGTATAGCATACATGTCCATAGCACCATGTGTTTGTGCACCTGGTTTTGAGAACCACTCCACATAAGCCAGTGCATTCTTTGCAGGTTCTGAAGTGGTTTGAGCCTGATTTTGAGATGTGGTGAGAGTAGGGCCAAATATGAGCTTCACTTGTGCAACACAGAGACCTGGTAGTATGTTATACATATTGAGAACAGGGGAAAGATCCTCAGAGACAACTTACCATTAACTCCATCTTGTGGATTTTTATCTTCACTGTGTGGATCAACAAGTACTGTATGAAATTGTGGTGTGTTGTCCTTGGCAGTTGATAAATGAGTCAAAATAGATTGTCTTTTAGGTATGCCTTCATCATAACCTATTACAGGCATGAGGACACTGCATCTATGCCAGATTGAGATTGACTGCCATTCCTGTGGAAGTTGGTACTGTGTTGCTCTTTGTTGAAGCTGACGAGAGGATACAGCTTCAGTGAGCTGCACTAGATGAACCTTTAGTGCATGAACAAGATCAGGAATTTTGTATTCCACAGAAATCCTCTCAATGGCTTGGTTTTTTGGTGGAGGTCTCTTGGCAATTGAATGAGATGGTGGTGAAAGTTGTTCCACAAATTTAGGTCGAATTTTAGTGAGATGGTTTGATAGCTAGAAGATCCTCTGAATCAGCTTCTGTATCCATTTCAGCCACCACAAGCTGTGGGTTTTCCCCCTCTATCTCAAGTAGGAAATCTGGGGAGTTATCTTCACCAATTTGCCAGTCTCCCTCCATCCACCTAACATACTGGCTATGAAAATGCAGTTTTTCCTGACACTCCAACCAGGTTATCATCTGTGTGATATAATTCTTGCAATTGGTAGCCTTGTGTGCTTTCTTGGCCACCTCAATGTGATAGCGTTCAGAGATTTCAGTGGTGTAGTTGAAAGGAACTCCAAGCCATCTAATATTCTCTGGGTAATGATGACGAGCATGGAGCTTGGGAATCTCAAAGTGATTCTGATCCCTGCCACCTCCATTGAGAAAAGCATCTTTGTGTGCATGGAACTTTTGATTAAAATCAACCATCCGTTGTATATCCATCTCTGATAATGTCCGCCACTGTGCATGATATATAAAATCCAGTTCAGCATGTGTGGCAATGATGGCATCAGCACTTTGTGCACCATATATCACTGGTAATAAATTGCACTCAAGATCCTTCCACTCTCTCCCAGACCACTGAGATATTTTAGAGATGCCTCCAGAAAAATGTCTGTAGCCAGGTGTTTTGGGAAGTCGATGGAAACGGTTATCAGTCTCAATGTCTCCAATATTTTTGATGCTCCAGTCTGCAGTATGGTCACTAAATGCCTTATGAAGTCCATGAAGGACATCATTGCAAATGACCTTGCAAATATCTGTGTAGGGAAGATCTGACCAGAATGGTTCTTCTACACCACTAAGCTGCACCCTCTGGCATGCTTGAATAAAATGCCAGGTATCTGCATTAGGATTTTGGTGGCGAACCATTTGTATCTTGTTTAAAATAGCCTGTCCTGTACACACATCACAGACATGAGGAGAACCAAGGTCATGTGTTTCTGCAAGGCAAGTAGTACATGCATTTTCACCCAATCCTGCAAGCATATTTTGCTCCTCTTTGTCTGAAATCCAAGCAGCCAGAAAGACTCTGTTCATGCGCATGTTACCATGTGAATCAACCATGGGAACTGCAGTGTGTCCAGCCTCCTTCATAGATTTCAGGACTATGCGCATGCAAGTATGGAACAGACAATGTTGGAGGTGACCTGGCATGGCCTTCTGCTGAGTGGGATTAGGAAACTCTGTCTTTGAGAATTTGCACACAGGGACATATGTCAGTAATAGAAAAGCCCTACGACTTGGCTGTCCACGAATATCACTGGCAATCTGCCCACTAGTGATGTAGGCAGGGTGCACTTTCCCATCCCCAGAAAAATTTGTAACATGTGTGGAATCTGAGGCAATAATGGCAGGGTTGACAGTTTCATCCTCTCCAATAACATCCTGGTAGAAATGCCAAGCATCCCCAGAGTTCATTTCACTATAGACACGGTCCTTGAGTTCCTTGTCAGTGAAATATTTCACTGGTCCATAGGTCTGATGCTCATCAAAGGTAGGATTTGCTGCCAAGAACTGTAGACATTCAACTGGATCATGATAGAATAGGAGCTGAAGCTCATTAGGAGCCTCAGGAAGTGTGACTTCTTCACAATACCACTGTGGGCCTGCAGGGAGGAATGTGTTGATACGCTCATACATTTCCTCAGCATTTCGAAAGCTTGGAGGGCAGTGTTTGTTTTTAACCTAAATGAAAGCATTAGTGCACTGAATTAAAATGAATCACATCATAAGAGTGGAATATATATGTGCAGTCCATCACAGTAATATCTTGGACACATTGGATATTTTGATAACTCACCCATGGTGTGTTCAGATATGCATTTACTTTCTTTTTTGACAATCCTGAAGTTCCAAGCCATTCAACAAGACTCCATTCATCTCCATTTGCAAATGGATAGTGTGGCAAGTCTGCTGGTGTCTTTTCCTTGATATCATCAAAACCAGTTTTTAGACCTGTTGCATGTATTTTCCCAGCATGAGGATAATCCTTCTTTGAGTGGAGACGAAAAACATTCTCAGAAGAGGCTGATGATGGCTGTGGAGATGCAGCAGTAGGTGTGTGAGACATATCCCCCCCACGCTCTGGAGAAAACATCTGTGGTCTTTTGGAAGGACCAGGATGAACTTCATCAGGAGTATCAACATCCATAAATGATGTCTCATTCAGATCCCCTGGAATTGGGTCATAAGATGCAGTGGCTGCAGTTTGCAGCCTCTGAGAAAGCATAGCATCCTCATGCTCCTGAGCTTTTATTCTACAGGATTCAACATGAGCAAAATGGCTATTGAGCCTTGTAAAAAATTGGCCAAAAAATGGGCATTTAGATTTTGCCTCAGTTGTGGCAGCTTTAGGAGCCATAATAAAGACAATAAGCAATAACTTGAAGAATGTTGCTACAAGCCCTAGGGATAGCTCCAGAAATCTAGAGGCAGAGAGTGTGGTGTCAGTCAACAGTCAGTACTAGGTCCTCACAGAGTGGGGGTCTGAAAGATCTAAGTTACGAAGCTGATGCAGCATATATCCAGTGCGACTCTGGTTTCTCACGCGTGGTCCATGCATGGCGCTTCATGAAGCTTTCGTTTTCGAAGTCCGCCCAAATGCTCGCTGCTTTTCTTTCCTTCCCACACCATTTCAAGTTCGGTCATCGATCATGCGCATCACTTGTTCACAAGCCCCAGTCTCTAACCCAGCAGAGCGAAAGCCACCTCCTAAGCCACCTCCTAAAGGCAAAAAAACTAAGCAGCCGCTGGTGTCACAGTCGTTGAATGGCATGGCAGTGCCACCTGCAGTAAGTTTTTCCTTACTGACTGTTTTTTTTTTGCTAACTTGACTTCACAGCCAGATTGGGGCCCTCCACCTGGCATTGGTGGCTCGACGTTTAGCCACCCAACACTCGACGAAGACAATGACCTGTTTTTTTACGCATGTGGACCTGTCGACAAACGCCGGCCACCACGATGACAATACCGTGCCTTCTCCCTTCATTCTTTCCTGCATTGATGTCCCCCTTCCTCCTGCCCCCCTTCCCCCACGTGTCGATGCGATGGTATTGCCACCATCACACCCAGTTCTTCCACACATCAACCTGCGGAAACCGCCTGCCAAGGTATTTCTTTTCTTTTACTTTTATTTAATTTCTTCTTACCTTAAGAATACAGCGGAAGTTAAGTATGCCAGCTGATAGCACGTCCAGTGGGAGTGCACCGGCTGGCAGTACATCCAACCTGCATGCAATGACCATAACATCGAAGCATGTCAAGGTTCCCCATACAGCTTCCACTCTCCAATCACATCTATATCGCCATGTAGACGAATATCGACCCCCATCCAGCACTGTCTCTACTTCCCGTTTGCTATCCCGCTTGACTTCATTCCATCATTCAAATTCACAGTCTCACTCTCATCCCCCTTCTCCTCATAACAAACCTACAGACCCCCCCCCCCCTGCTTGATGGCAGGACCTCACGGTGTCCGATGCCTTTTTCCCTTCTGCTGTCCCTTCTGCTGTCCCTTCTGCTGTCCCTTCCGTTGCCCCTTCCGTTGCCCCATCAGTTGCCCCTTCCGTTGCCCCTTCCATTGCTCCTTCCTGTGACCCGTTTGACCCGGAGCCAGACCACAAAGAAGGGTCAGCAGCCATGTCCAATACGCCATCACAACCCAACTCACATCACCCCCATTTCACTGCCGTTCCCAGTCTCAGCTGCACCACCCCTTCCACTCATCTTATCCTTTTGCATGCGCAGCTCAATTACAAGATCTGCGTGCTCGTCGAGCATGCCTTCCCCGAACAGTCAAGTTGGCACCGTCTCTTTGCTCGTGAGGCCTGTGAGACCGCACACAATGAGTACAAGCCTGATGATGGCACAGGAATTGCATTCTCCGAGGACATTGAGCGCATCGTAAGCTTTCCTTTTTTTTTTTTTGCTCTCTTACATTTTGTTCTCAGGTCCACACTCCTGCCGTCACCATGCGAGGCTCCCAAGGCACAAACTTGATCAAGCTAGTACCGATATCTTACCATTTTGATGATGCCAATCCCCATATCCAGCCCTTGATTGCACGAAACCTCTTGGACAATGGAAATCTTATCTATTCTAAGGTTTATTTTGATGAGCATGGCACCATCCAGCACAGCCAGTGGAATAGGGAGGTAATGTTATTCATCAGTTTTATTAATTTATTCTTACTTTTATTGCTAGATTATCCTTCGTAAGGAACCACCATTCGGCCATCCAATCCTCACCCAAATCATCAATATGCTTGCTTTCCGGGGTCATCCGCCGATTGCGTCGGTGGCACTGGATTTTTTCAACCCAATCCCTCTCCCATTAATTGCCCTTGCGTGTACATTGGTGAGTTTAATCCCTACATAACTTATCTACTAATTCCTTCCTATAGGTTCATTTTGCTCTTGCTCACTATGTTCCTGGGGCTGACAGAACCAAACACATGAAGTTTTCGGCAGATGACTATCACCCCGTATACAAGAAGTATACCGACACGCTCACCAGATTCAAGCAATACCATCCTGAGCTGTGTGCCGCCACGCAGGCGTAAATTTTGGGACGAGGGCAGGTGTGTTAATTATTATATTTTTTTTCATGACCTCACTAATGCAATGTTAGGATTACCGCTAAGATTCCTGATGAGGAATCGTCGGATGCTATCACATTCTCCAGGGGGTTGTCCGAGGCTGCCATTGAGGCTGAGCTTGCTCAGCTCCAACAACTGCCTCTCCAGCTCCAGCCTGAGCCTCCCCTCACGCTGCCTCAACTGCTTTCCCTATTTTCTTGGTATTTTCTGTTGATTTTTGCATGACAGTTTATCTTACAACTCTTGTAAACTAAAGTCTTGTAAACACTTTAGTTTAATCAATGAAAGGTTTTTGGTCATTAACAATTAAACCAATAAGCCTATCAGCAAAATACAGTCTAGTAACTTAGTATCTCAAAATATATATGGCCTGCTAAGGTATCTATTCCAGCTATCCTAGATAGCTGTCTCCACATGCAGCTAGATTAGATAGATGTCAGTGCATGTAAGTAGAGTAGATATATGTCAGATTACATAGATATTTGTGCATGTAGCTAGCTATGCTACTGCCTTACAATGCTAGCTAGAGTCTGGCCAATATCCTATTGGCCAGAATCTACCTGACGCAGCCATCCTAGGGCACCTAGGTATGCCAGCTATTGCTAGCTAACATTTGTCCATTTTCCTGATGTAATATGCATCTGAACACAAGAGGTAAGCCACTATTATGTAATTAGACTTACTGAGCACATACCGTGACTAGACTAATTCTAGTCTAGGTATTGCTCAGTTGCTATATACTACACGTCTGAACAAAAGAGACTAATTCTAGTCCAGTTTGAATAGGAGCCTCATAAAGCTATTTTCTCTTCGCTATGAAATTTAGATTGTAGTAGCAAAAAACTTTTATTAATGACTCTAGTTCTAAATACAAGCGGTTGTTGTAGAAAAATCAGGTAGGACCCATTAGTAAATTAACCGAAAGCACGATGCGTGTCGGAGTGCATATGTAAAAAGCTCCTTAGAAGCTGATTAAACAGCTTATATTCACTAGCTCCTTGGGAGCTGTTATATAGCTTCTTGGATCTCTACAGTGTATACTAGATCATACATAGTATGCAATCATTACATAAATATACATTGAAGCTACGACATTTCGATCGACGAGCCGTTGTCGCGGCTATCTCATGAAGCCGTATCAACCGCAATGTGCAGACTTAAGGAACCCAAATAGTAGAGTACTACCCAAGGGTCTTCGGTGGGTCAATCGGATATTTGTTCTTCTGAATCGCGCATCCTAGAAAGTTCCGAGGTTATATTTTCCAATAATATAAGCTATAGAATGGGTGAGAAAAGTTCCTTAAGAAGTACCTGAACACCCCCGTCCCTGAGATAGAAACACCAGAGACGCCCCGTCCTGCAGGCGTCGGGGAGCAGATTGTCCGAGCCGGACCTTCCCTAGAGTACAGAGTTGGTCACTTTTGTGATTGTCAGGAAGGTTCACAGCTTCTGCACGTTCACCACGGGGAACTGAACATCCTACCGGATTCAAAACGAGGTACATGGTCACATGGCAAGCCGATGATCTGTATCTTTAAAAGCTCAGGATGAGTGCAGCCCTCGTCCAGCAGAGCAAAATTTGACATGACAACACAATCGAAGATCACTGCCATTACAACCTCTCTGCGAAAGGCAGAATCGCCTAGATGTCCTGTTACTGGAGGGAGCATGACCTCCCTCCGGGGCTTCCCCACTTCCACGGAAGACTCGCAAAGCACCCTTATCAATCCGCGGATAGGGACATTCCAAGAACCACAGCCCGACCACTCTAGGGGACCGTGTCCTGCGCTAAACACCCTTGCAAACCATGGATATCTGTGCGTCAGATACACCAAACACCGATACCTCCACATACTAAAAGGACCATTCATGCAGACATCGTGATGGCCACAAGATCACGCGCAAAGATTTACTCGCTGCGCTCCGGCGTCCAGATACTTACAACCTTTCACTCCCGCTCGCAATGGTCCTTGTGTATGGCGGCTTCCTCATGTTGCACGACCCTTGGAAGCGTGCGATCTCACTACACGACCTCGCGCGCCACAATTGCGTCGAACATGATGCGTCGATGGTGCACAAAAATACAGCACCAGGGGCACTGTTCGCACCGATAATGTGCTGTCCGATCTTGCTCGATGAGCTGCTAAAAGGTCACCAGCCCTTCACACTACACCGGGTTGCACAACGGCGCGTCGAACTGGAGTGCGTCTCGTCGATCGATGCGGTACACCAGGAGGTAGCGCGCGGAGAGTGGGCGTTGGTTCTCGACATCTTTGGGCGGCAGCGGGAGGGCAAGATCCCCACCGATTTTATGAGGGTGTGGCTGGACCAAAATGAATTTCCGAAGGGATGGGAGCCGCACCACAAACAAGGACTAATTGACACTGTGAGGATGTCGAGACGTATTAACAAGCAGATGAAGAAAGATCGAAAAGAACACAAAGGATCGGAAAAGGATTGCATTGAGCTTTCGAAGCAGCTACAGTCAACACTCGCCGAATGTGATATACAGTCGCAGAGGTACAACATGGAGAAGGGCTTGACCCAGGCTTAGTAAACGTCAAGAAAATAGGTTGGTCTTGGAGCGTAGGAATGTAAAAGTATAACGAGTCCACCTTACCGTAGATTTAATTAACCCACTTGATGAGCTGTCGTCTTGTTTCCATTCTGGCAGAAACCAGATGGATCTTCTTCGGGACCATGGTTGCCCGCACCAAAAAAGAAAGAAAGAAAGAAAAAACCATACTCAATTGTATTCTAGTCGTTGTTAGACTCTTTTCTCAGACGTAGTTTACAGCTGTTTCGGGTACACAATGCGGAGTTTGAAATTTGCTGAATAATCACAAGTTCACCACTGCCAGGTATTTTGGATCTCCCTCCTCAGCCACTGCGAGTTAAGCCTTGAAGATGTGGGATAATGGAGTTATTATGGTTCTGGTTCTTTCTGATTATACACTAGTGTATGTATACTCATAATCTACAGAGTTACATTGGTGTATGAACCTCATTGGTTTATGAATCCTCATTGGTGCCTTAGTAGAAACAGTAAATGTCTGCATATAGAGAGTGTCTGTGCTCCATGAAAGAGGAATGTATAAGGGCTGTTTATCTCATGGATTATGAGTATATATATACTAGCATATAATCAGAAATAACCAGAACCATATCTACTGATTTGGTCTGTTTATGGGTAATCTACCCTGCCAGACCTCATTGTTAAATACTGCATTTTACAGAAGTTCTTTTGGACATGGCTTATTGAATTATGTATAACTCCATTATCCCAAATCTTCAAGGCTTAACTCACAGTGGCTGAGGAGGGAGATCCAAAATACCTGGCAGTGGTGAACTTGTGATTATTCAGCAAATTTCAAACTCCGACTTGTGTACCCGAAACAGCTGTAACGGCTCTGTAATTACCTAGTCGTTGTTAGACTAGAAACATGTAGTTAATATTACATTCATAAAGTTAGTTCGTACTGCTTACCTCTTTTCTCAGACATAGTGTAACAGCTGACAAAAGAGGATTTGAACATCATGTGATACTACATCAGGAAAACAGGCAAATATTAGATAGTACTAGCTAGCGTACCTAGGCGCCCTAGCCCAACTATGTCGGGTACATTCTGGCTGGTATCCTAGAGGCCAGACTCTAGCTAGCCTAGCACCGTAAGGTTGTAGCATAGTGTAGATATATGCACTGAAATGTATATGATCTAGCTACATGTACTGACTTATATACAATTTAGCTACATGTTCAGACTGGTATCTAGTGTGGCTAGATTAGATACTTGACAGTGGACCATATATATTATTGATACTACTAGTATACTGTATTTTAATTTTTGCTCATATTTTTAGTTTATTTTTTCATTCACACTTATATGACCAAGAAACTTGTCTATTATCATCTAGCTACCAAGACATGTAGCTAAACTGTGTGATGAACCATATGAAAATCAAAAGAAAAATGTCATGAAAATAACGGTGGCTGAGGTGGCACAAAGCGGGAGTCAGGCTCAGGCTGGACTGGCAGTTGCTGGACCTCGAGCTCAGCTGCAAGGGCAGCCTCAGACAATCCGCCACAGAATTGTATAGCATCCAACAGTGCCTCGTCAGGAATCTTGGCCGCAACCCTAAGGCAGCATTAGTGATGCTACGAAAGAAGAAGAAAAGTACACACCTGCCCTCATCCCAAAACTTACACTGTGCTGCAGCACATAGGTCGGGATGGAATGTCTTAAACTTATGGAGCGCATTGACATATTTCTGATATACAGGGTGATAATTGTCAGCAGAAAATTTCATGCGTTTATTGCTGTCGGCCCTGGGAACATAATGGTCGAGTGCAAAATGAACCTGCAGTGAGATTATTAATACATACAAAGTTAATAAAGAGAAAAACACTCACCAGAGTACACGCAAGGGCAATTAAAGGTAGAGGGACAGGATTGAAAAGATTCAGGGTGACCAACGCAATTGGTGGATGGCCCTGAAGGGCAAGCATATTGACAACTTGTAAAAGAATGGGATGGCCGAACAGTGGTTCCTTACAAAGGATAGTCTAGAATAAGGAATAGAGTAAATAAATACACTCAGCGGAGGAGGAAAGAAAAAAAAGAAAACCTGGCGATCCCACTGGCTGCACCGGACCGTGCCATGCTCATCAAAATATACCATGGGATATACGAGATTTCCGTCTTCTAGGAGCCCTCGCGCAACTAAGGGACAGAGACGGGGATCGACATCATTGAAATGATATGAAATAGGAACCAACTTGATAAGATTACTACCTTGGGATCCACACATAGTGACAGCAAGGGCATGAAGCTACAAAGTAGGATAGTAAATAAAATGATATAGAAAAGAAAGAAAAAACTTACAATACATTCAATATCCTTTGAGAACATGAAATTTGTGCCATCGTTGGGTCTGTGTTCATTGTGTGTGGACTCCCAGGCCTCATGAGCAAAGAGGCAGCGCAAACTTGATTGTTCCAGAAAAGTGTGCTCAACGAGCAGACGAGTCTTGTACTTCAGCTGCACATAGGAAAGAATGAGACACGTCGACGGTGTGGTGCAGCTGAGGCTAGGAACGGCAGTGAACTTGGGATGACAGGAGCAGGGGCGTGATGGTGTGGTGGGAACCTCATCCAACAAATCCACCATCGGAGCCTCTTCGCCGCCAGACTCCGGATCAGACAGGGCAGTGGACAGGGCAGTGGATGGGGCAGTGGACGGGGCAGTGGGAGGAGCAGCAAACGGGGCAGCGGATGGGGCAGTGGACGAGGCAGTGGAAGGGACAGCAGAAGGGACAGCAGAAGGGACAGCAGAAGGGACAGCAGAAGGGACAGCAGAAGGGGCAGCAGAAGGGAAATGGGCGGCAGATAACACGTGCCCCTGCTGTGGAGCAGGGGGGTCATTACAAGGAGCGGGGGGATGAGACTTGGACTGAGAATTTGCACGATGGGATGAAGAATGAGGAGCCAAATGGGATGGTGAATGGAAAGTCGAAGGGCAAGATGGGGGTCGATATTCATCAATATGGCAATGCAGATGTGATTGTAAGGCTGAAGCTGTGTGGGGAACCCTAACACGCTTCGACGTTTCAGTTATTGCATGCAGATTAGATGTACTGCTAGCCGGCGTGCTCCCGCCAGATGTGCCATCAGCTGGGATACTTAATTTATGCTATAGGAAGACAAAATAAGAATAAAACAGAACAAATAAAAGTAAAAACTTACTTTATTGGGCAGTTTCTGCAGGTCAAGGTGCGGAATGACCATGCGTGATGATGGCAATACAGCAGTCGTATCCATGCACAAAGGAAGGGGAGGATCAATGGAGGGAGGAGCGAAGGGAGGAGAAGGTGGTGAAGGGACAAGGGGGTCGGTGGTATCATCATCAATGAACGTGTCACAGCCGTTCGTTGATGGCTGTGTGAAAAAAGGATTGTTTTCCTCGTCAAGCGTGGGGTGGCCAAACAATGAGCCACCAATGCTGGGAGGAGGGCCCCAATCAGGCACCTAGGTACAGTTAGATGAGAACAGAAAAATAAAAGAAATAAAAAACTTACCACAGGTGGCACCACCACATTCAGTGACTGAGACACCAAAAGCAGCTTCTTGGGGCCTTTCTTGGCTTTGGGAGGTGGTTTGGGAGGTGGTTTGGGAGGTGGTTTGGGGTGGGAGGGTTGAGTAGACAGGGGTTGCAAATGTGTGATGCACATGGAAAGGAGGGATGAAGCCGAGTGGGGTGGGTGGGAAGGAAATGAAAGCAGCGCGCAGTGATTTGGACTTCGAAAATGAACGCTTTGCGAAATGCTGTGCATGGACCACACATGAGAGCCGTAGTCGCGATGCATATATGCTGCATCAGCTTCGTAACTGAGATCTTTCAGACCCCCACTGCTCTGTGAAGAGTTAGTACTGACAGTTGAGACTAATCCCTCTGCTCTCTAGATTTCCAGAGCTCCCTAGGCTTGTAGGAGCAGTCTTCAAGCTATTGGCTGCTATTTGTCTTTATTATGGCTCCTAAAGCTGCCACAACTGAGGCAAATCTAAATGCCCATTCTGTGGCCAATTTTTTACAAGGCTCAATAGCCATTTTGCTCATGTTGAATCCTGTAGAATAAAAGCTCAGGAGCATGAGGATGCTATGCTTTCTCAGAGGCTGCAAACTGCAGCCACTGCATCTTATGACCCAATTCCAGGGGATCTGAATGAGACATCATTTATGGATGTTGATACTCCTGATGAAGTTCATCCTGGTCCTTCCAAAAGACCACAGATGTTTTCTCCAGAGCGTGGGGGGGATATGTCTCACACACCTACTGCTGCATCTCCACAGCCATCATCAGCCTCTTCTGAGAATGTTTTTCGTCTCCACTCAAAGAAGGATTATCCTCATGCTGGGAAAGTACATGCAACAGGTCTAAAAACTGGTTTTGATGATATCAAGGAAAAGACACCAGCAGACTTGCCACACTATCCATTTGCAAATGGAGATGAATGGAGTCTTGTTGAATGGCTTGGAACTTCAGGATTGTCAAAAAAGAAAGTAAATGCATATCTGAACACACCATGGGTGAGTTATCAAAATATCCAATGTGTCCAAGATATTACTGTGATGGACTGCACATATATATTCCACTCTTATGATGTGATTCATTTTAATTCAGTGCACTAATGCTTTCATTTAGGTTAAAAACAAACACTGCCCTCCAAGCTTTCGAAATGCTGAGGAAATGTATGAGCGTATCAACACATTCCTCCCTGCAGGCCCACAGTGGTATTGTGAAGAAGTCACACTTCCTGAGGCTCCTAATGAGCTTCAGCTCCTATTCTATCATGATCCAGTTGAATGTCTACAGTTCTTGGCAGCAAATCCTACCTTTGATGAGCATCAGACTTATGGACCAGTGAAATATTTCACTGACAAGGAACTCAAGGACCGTGTCTATAGTGAAATGAACTCTGGGGATGCTTGGCATTTCTACCAGGATGTTATTGGAGAGGATGAAACTGTCAACCCTGCCATTATTGCCTCAGATTCCACACATGTTACAAATTTTTCTGGGGATGGGAAAGTGCACCCTGCCTACATCACTAGTGGGCAGATTGACAGTGATATTCGTGGACAACCAAGTTGTTGTGCCTTTCTTTTACTGACATATGTCCCTGTGTGCAAATTCTCAAAGACAGAGTTTCCTAATCCCACTCAGCAGAAGGCCATGCCAGGTCACCTCCAACATTGTCTGTTCCATACTTGCATGCGCATAGTCCTGAAATCTATGAAGGAGGCTGGACACACTGCAGTTCCCATGGTTGATTCACATGGTAACATGCGCATGAACAGAGTCTTTCTGGCTGCTTGGATTTCAGACAAAGAGGAGCAAAATATGCTTGCAGGATTGGGTGCAAATGCATGTACTACTTGCCTTGCAGAAACACATGACCTTGGTTCTCCTCATGTCTGTGATGTGTGTACAGGACAGGCTATTTTAAACAAGATACAAATGGTTTTTCACCAAAATCCTAATGCAGATACTTGGCATTTTATTCAAGCATGCCAGAGGGTGCAGCTTAGTGGTGTAGAAGAACCATTCTGGTCAGATCTTCCCTACACAGATATTTGCAAGGTCATTTGCAATGATGTCCTTCATGGACTTCATAAGGCATTTAGTGACCATACTGCAGACTGGAGTATCAAAAAGATTGGAGACATTGAGATTGACAACCATTTCTGTCGACTTCCCAAAACACCTGGCTACAGACATTTTTCTGGAGGCATCTCTAAAATATCTCAGTGGTCTGGGAGAGAGTGGAAGGATCTTGAGTGCAATTTATTACCAGTGATATATGGTGCACAAAGTGCTGATGCCATCATTGCCACACATGCTGAACTGGATTTTATATATCATGCACAGTGGCGGACATTATCAGAGATGGATATACAACGGATGGTTGATTTTAATCAAAAGTTCCATGCACACAAAGATGCTTTTCTCAATGGAGGTGGCAGGGATCAGAATCACTTTGAGATTCCCAAGCTCCATGCTCGTCATCATTACCCAGAGAATATTAGATGGCTTGGAGTTCCTTTCAACTACACCACTGAAATCTCTGAACGCTATCACATTGAGGTGGCCAAGAAAGCACACAAGGCTACCAATTGCAAGAATTATATCACACAGATGATAACCTGGTTGGAGTGTCAGGAAAAACTGCATTTTCATAGCCAGTATGTTAGGTGGATGGAGGGAGACTGGCAAATTGGTGAAGATAACTCCCCAGATTTCCTACTTGAGATAGAGGGGGAAAACCCACAGCTTGTGGTGGCTGAAATGGATACAGAAGCTGATTCAGAGGATCTTCTAGCTATCAAACCATCTCACTAAAATTCGACCTAAATTTGTGGAACAACTTTCACCACCATCTCATTCAATTGCCAAGAGACCTCCACCAAAAAACCAAGCCATTGAGAGGATTTCTGTGGAATACAAAATTCCTGATCTTGTTCATGCACTAAAGGTTCATCTAGTGCAGCTCACTGAAGCTGTATCCTCTCGTCAGCTTCAACAAAGAGCAACACAGTACCAACTTCCACAGGAATGGCAGTCAATCTCAATCTGGCATAGATGCAGTGTCCTCATGCCTGTAATAGGTTATGATGAAGGCATATCTACAAGGTGAT
Source organism: Ramaria rubella (assembly GCA_015039355.1). Taxonomy (NCBI): domain Eukaryota; kingdom Fungi; phylum Basidiomycota; class Agaricomycetes; order Gomphales; family Gomphaceae; genus Ramaria; species Ramaria rubella. The sequence goes on along the minus strand of MU134438.1, from coordinate 169,531 downwards.
CTATTTTGGCTTGTTTATCAACTGCCAAGGACAACACACCACAATTTCATACAGTACTTGTTGATCCACACAGTGAAGATAAAAATCCACAAGATGGAGTTAATGGTAAGTTGTCTCTGAGGATCTTTCCCCTGTTCTCAATATGTATAACATACTACCAGGTCTCTGTGTTGCACAAGTGAAGCTCATATTTGGCCCTACTCTCACCACATCTCAAAATCAGGCTCAAACCACTTCAGAACCTGCAAAGAATGCACTGGCTTATGTGGAGTGGTTCTCAAAACCAGGTGCACAAACACATGGTGCTATGGACATGTATGCTATACAACATCTAAGGGGGTCTGATGGAGGGCCTGTTGTGGGTATCATTCAGCTTGAATCTATTGTCCATCCAGTTGTTCTTAGTCCACGCTTCCCAAAGGAAGCCCAGACTTTAGGTGGACAATGGCCTGATGGGACACAGGTTACAGCAAATGGAAACAATTGCTTGGAGAAGGTGGACAAGTTTTGGATCAATTTATTCCAGGATCAAGCTACTTACCAGAGTGTTTTCTAATGTAATACCATGTCTGTGGAAAATTTGTCTTTCTGAAGGTTTCTTTGTACAATAATGGTAGTACAGGAGAATAAAGGTACAATATTATCTATGGTTGGGGTTTCTCTTGCTGGGAGTGTTCCAGAATGGCCTCTTCCCCCAGGGACAAACAACAGGTGTAGAAACATGGGTCCATTCCAGAACACTCCCCCAGGTACAAACAGCCAGTGTGGAGGCATGGGTCCATTCCAGAACACTCCCCCAGGGACACACAGGAAGTGTGGAGGCATTGAGTCATTCCGGAACACTCCCCCCAGTACAAACAGCCAGTGTGGAGGCATGTATAAGGGCAACCTCCAGGGGAAGTGGAATATCACACTGAACACTGGCGGATGGCAATCCAAAGATATATAAGCTCACAGAAGACTACATACAAGGATACACACCTGGTAGATGGGAATCCGAAGAGAAAAGCCTAAAGGTTCTCACTGCCAAGCTAACTACCTAAAGGAGTATGCAAATAAGCGCCGGGATGTACTGTGATTAATTAATGGGGTTGGAATCCAATCCCGTTATGTAACCAGGCGCTTATGCGAAGGAAAATGAAGAACGAATGCACTGTGTTTACATAACGGGATTGGATTCCAATCCTGTTATGTAACACAAGCGCTTATGTGAGTGAGAATGGATGCCAAGTTACGTAAAGGGATTGGAATCCAATCCCGTTACGTAACTGGGTGCTTAAGTAAGCAAACTTGAACGAAAAGATAGGGGCAAGGGAGATAATGGGGGGAAGGGAGAAGTGGGGAAGAATAGGTAGGAAGAAGAGATAATAGAGAAGTGTAGAACCACATGAAATGGGTTTCCCCTTACAGCATGGGGTCATTCTGGAACACTCCCGTGGGTAGAAACAACTAGTGTGGAGGCATGGGGCCATTCTGGAACACTCCCCTGGGGACACACACACAGGAAAGGTGGAGGCATCGGGTCATTCCAGAACACTCCCCCAGCTACAAACAGCCAGTGTGGAGGGATGGTGCCATTCCAGAACACTCCCTCAGGTACAAACAGCCAATGCAGAGGCATGGGGCCATTCGAGAACACTCCCCCAGGTACAAACAGCCAGTGTGGAGGCATGGGTCCATTCCAGAACACTCCCCTGGGGACACACAGGAAGTGTGGAGGCATTGGGTCATTCTGGAACACTCCCGCAGGTAGAAACAACTAGTGTGGAGGCATGGGGCCATTCTGGAACACTCCCCCAGGGACACACAGGAAGTGTGGAGGCATTGGGCCATTCCAGAACACTCCCCCAGGTACAAACAGCCAGTGTTGAGGCATGGGTCCATTCCGGAACACTCCCCTGGGGACAAACAGCAAGTGTGGAGGCATGGGGTCATTCCGGAACACTCCCCCAGGTAGACACAACCAGTGTGGAGGCATGGGGCCATTCCAGAATACTCCCTGGGTAGAAGCAGTAAGTGTGGAGGCATGGGTCCTTCTGGAACACTCCCCTGAGTAGAAACAACAAGTGTGGAGGCATGGAGCCATCCCAGAACACTCCCTGTGCCACAAATAGCAAATATCAGGGCATGGGGCCATTTTGGAGTACACCTGGGCACAAATAGCAAATCTGGAGCTGTGAGGCCATTCTGCAACACTCTCTGGGGCAGAAACACCACATCTAGAGGTGTGGAGCCCTTCCGGAACACTCCCCAGAGCAGAAACAGCGAACCTAGAGCTGTACATGGGGCCATTGGTCAAAGTTAATGGGAACAATTGCTTGGTGAAGGTGGACAAGTTTTGGCTCCATTCATTCCTGGATCAAGCCACTTCCCAGAGTGTCCTCTAATGTAATACCCCTTCTTTGGCCAATTTTTTCTTTCCAAAGATTCCTTTGTAAGACTTCCAGTTGTACAGTACAACAAGATGTACAATATTATCTCAGAGGAAATAATCCATGCAAATAAATGTAGCTCCTGTTGTGTCATTTCTCCAATGAGCTTAGATGGCCACTTTGTACAATTTTTATGGATCAGCCAATGTAGCAAGTATCCTCACAACAAAGTCATATTCCAACAACTTAAGATCAACATGATAAATACTAGTCTTTAAGCTTCCAGTGAGCTCCACATTGATTTCCCAATCTCCACCCAGGCCCGGTTCCATGCACCCAGCACCTCTCTCTCCTTTGCCTCCAGTGCCACATGAGAGTTAGTGCCTGCCGGCGCGGTTTCAAAGATCAGCCTCAATTGTTCCTTTTTGATGGCGTGACCGAGTCATAGGTCATCTGCAAATACTTGCAGGCACATTGAAGGGTCTCCCCCCTGCGCACCCGTGTACCTAGGATTGGGCTGCAAGCTGTAGTTAGTATTAAATATGTAGATAAAAAATAAATAAAACATACTATATTCGCCGCAACGTCAATTGCCTCTAAGAGAACCTCGTCCTCCCGCTCACACCTGGTGAGCCGATCCTGCATCTGGCAATCCTCCAACAAAAATCGGTGCTGGCATTTGATATTGAGGCGATCCTCGAGCTGATGCGCTTCGCAACGAATAATGATAAGCTCATGAAGCGCTGTCTCGAGGGAGTAGTCCGGGACGTAGTCTGATCCGGAGGCAAGTAGGGAGTCACAGTCTGGCCTGGGGGGCTCAGAGGAGCGGCCAGGTGAGGGTGGAGGGGCGATGTTGCTACTCAGTAAGGACACGACAGAGGGTCTTCCCCTTTTCCAGACCCCAGCAGGCAAGAGGGAGCCTGTTTGACTTGGATGGTGAGGATTACTACTAGTAGTATGATTTGAGGAGCCGGAGGAAACTGAACATGTCAGTTTGCCATGTCTGGATACGCATCAATTCCGTAAGCCTGAGTGATGTGATGTGTCTGGTAATGCAGGGGCTGACAAACGACATGGCGATTGCGAATCCGGGAGGACGAGGGTGTCGATGTCAGGAGGGAGTGGCATTCCAGTGGGTAGCTTCAAGACGGCCAGTGTCTAAGTCATTTTGAGCGGAGCTCGAACGTCTAGCTACTGCTAGCCACTAGCGTCGGATCCTATGTATGCTACATTTGTCAGGTATGTTACATATTTTGACTGTGAAATTTCTGTGCTACCATATATTTAGACACCTAAGTTCATTTTCCTGATGTATATAGCAACTGAGAAAAAGAGATATTGTCATGGGCACCCACACCTATCCACGCTTGAGTATGTAGTGTTACTGCAGCTCCCAAACAGCTAAACATGGCTTTGCTGGTTTGAGACTCAACTTTCCATGTAAAGTCCAAGACACAATTTTGATAATATAATCAAACCTGTTAGTTATGAGTGTAAGGGAATTATAATTCCCTTAATAGATATATATCATTAATATTAGTATATACAAGTATATAGGAAGTACTATAGATGCATAGGCTATGTCTATGCTATAGTTGTGTACATATGTGACCACAACTGTAATAGTTATAGCGAGGGAAGAACCTTAGGTTCAGCACCACTTACTTGTAACATCCACACACTGCTTAATAGAACCGATTTGGAATGGTTCTTTCTCCACAAATCCTTTCCTTGTGACAAACAACACATTTGTAACTTCCATACATGTCTACATACCAAAGTAGAGACAATCTGGCTAATAACTGGGCTTTGCTTAGTGCACCAATCTTAGTGTCACCCATAGGGACCGAATAGTAGGTTCAGCAACTTCCAAGGAACTGATAAATGCCAAAAACCCTGCCTTCCTATCAATCATAATGCATAACAATGCTCAACAAAATGAGATAAAAGAATGAAAGTGAGTGGACTGGCACATATACCCACACTTACCCCTGTCCCTGTTCCTCACCCAGGGAGGACTACTCTTTACTACTCAACTGCCTCAATGATGCAAAAGTCCCAATGTTTCCTCAAGAGCCTGCCCAATCTATGCAACATCTCCCCACCCAAGCCAACCTCTCCCAAGAAGATTATCCACTTGTTACTTATTGGACTCGCAAAGATTGGGACAAAGCCAGAACAGGCCGTGGTAAGTACATTTCACTTATTTACCTCACATTCTCACTGACATTTTCAGGCTTGGGCTATATGACCAACCACGATGGTGAGCCGACACCTGCTGAAGAGCTCACACAAATTCAAGCAACTGCTCGCACATTGTGGAGGAGCATTATGGATGAAGGCCAGGCTCCCAACAAATGGGGCTCGATCACTCGCACTGCTGAGAAGTACTACCCACTGGAAACAAATCAAGGTGTCCTGAGCCAGGAAATGCTTGGAGCATCCTCTGGAAAGCTATCATGTTAATATCATGTGTGGACTTGTAACATGCTTGTTCTATTTAATATGGCCCAGACACCAGAGACATGACACAAAATGTACCTAGAGAAAAGTGTGGGAAAATTGTGGAAAAATATCGAATTTTGACACCATTTGTATGGTGGGAAACAATGAACTAGCCCAATGGCTAGGTGTACACACAGGGGTAGATCCTGCTAGGGCTCTAGTCAATATAGAGCCCTACTTCGTGTGCAAGCAGAGCAAGATCTGCTATAACGAAACCATGCAGAGGGTTCTCGACACCCGCAAAGGCCAGACATTCACCAGCCTTCATCTACCTATGCCCCCTCATCCCCCCAGCTACTGGGGAGGACCATCCACATCTGATGATGATTTGTCACTCGACAGACGAGGCAGAGGACCACCCCATTCAAAGGCACGTACGGATGTGCCATCAACAGAACTCTCCACTCCACCCGCTCCCCTGCACGTCTCTGCTATCGCAGCAGATGACAACATGATGGAAGTCGACCCAGCTGACTCCATCTACTATGACCATACCATCGAAGTAGCCATGCAGTCATCTTCGACTGCACCTGCACCAGTATATGCTGATCCTCCATCAGCATAAAGTTGCCTGAACCTCCTGAGGTTTGGTCTGTGGGGAGGATGTAAGAATGTAGATTCTTATAGTAGCATATATGCTACTATCTGAGGTATATAAGTCACCAGAGTGACTTATGGAATGCATTATATAAGCTGCCCACTAGAGGCGCTTGTAGATAGTGGACAGCTATACAGTTGCCCACAAGTAATTAGATAAGCAAGAGACTTTTACTTGTAAACCACACCAGTCACAGACACCAATATAATCATTGGCTTAGTCTGCTAGTGTGAAACAGTAAATTCTTACAGAAAATGAGACTTTTTGGATGATTTTTGTGAGAAATAGTTAAATTTATGGCACTTTTTACCTGATAAAAATTCAGAGAAAATTTGTCATATGAAACACTGTTTTCAAGCCAATAAATAATTGAAAAGTTTGGATTTTCCAAGTTATTTTGTGGGTAAAAACCTGGATAAAATTTGGGAGGGGGAAAGCATTTTCTCAACATTTTTATCACATAAAATTTGGCCTTGACCCCTGTGAGTGTGGACAAAAGAACAAAACCAGCTGGGACTCACCTCTGAGCAAGCACACTCACAGGCTGCAACACACTTGGCAGCTCTGTTTTGTGTACATGAGAAAAACTCATGCAGACCACACAAAATGTGGACAGGACATCAAAAACAACTCAAACACTCCACACACTGCATTTCTCATGCATTTTGGACAAAATGAGACACCCAGCTGGGGCTCACCCCCAGTGAAAACCCCCACTGTGGAGATCTGCTTGGGTCTGTCTGGGTCTGTCCAGATCTGTTCCCTGCTGTTTACCCATTTTCACCTGCACACCACAGCTCTGGAGAGAGAATATAGATAGTTTTCTGGCCCAATCTGTTCTAAAATATGTAGTGGGGAAGCAGGGTCTGTTTGAAACTGTCTTAATATGATTTATTTATATACAATTTATTTGCTGCTCTGGGTGAAAATGCTCAAAACTGCTCAGAAAAATATCAGTTGCACTGGCCCAATCTGGGCCGCTCTGCTCCACACTGTGCACAGTTCATCAGGCTCCTTGCACCTGTACTCATCCTCATGCTGTACTTGTCCCTGCGGCCATGTGTTCTGCTCGATTTCCCTGCTCAAGACGAAGTATAAGATAATCCTGGAAGGTGTAATGAGGGAAAATCTGGGTTTATAGTGACTGCGAACTGCATTGCAACAAAGGTAGGCGAGAACGTTAATCGAGCATTGCTGTGCCAGCTATCTTCAGGAGGGTTTTCTTCGCCTTGTTGTCAATGCTTAGAAAGCTATAGAACTAGAATGAGATCAGTGGATGTAGGGTGCATGTAGTGTGCAAGGAACATACCTTGGTCTTTTCCTCATTGAGAGCGGCGAAGGCCTGCATGACAATTCCTCTAGAAGCCTTGGGGTACTTGCACATATAATCTATAGCAAAAAGGTTTCTATATAATGACACCCGGGCGCAGGAGTTAAAATGAAGTTTAGACATGGTGAAAGGGATAGACATACTTCAGGGAATTGGATTTCTTATTGATGATATGACATAGGTCATTGGTAGCTTTCGCAGTGTTGGGTTTGATATCTAGAGTTGACATTGACATTGAGGTGGCAGGTAGGGACGAAGGTCCTGACATGGACAGCACGGTGCTCAGGGTAAGCAGATTGATGGTGCTTGAGGCAGATCATGCAGCACTCATTCAAATTGAGAAGAGTGGGGAATCAGATGATATGGTACTCACAATGGATTGATGGGGGGGACAGGCTGGGCAGACTGGGGATAATAATGGTGAAATGAGAAGTGACACTATATGATTAGATATCCACATACCTTTGGAGATTTGGGGGGTTCAAGCTCAAAAACAGGCAACTAAATATGAAGTTAGTGTATGAGTATTCCTGGGTAACATAGAAATATACCTGGGTTTGGAGTGTGGGGCCTTCAACTGCATTTCCTGCCAAGAGAATCGGGTCTATCTGAGAGTGTATGGGCAAAGCAGCTGCTGAGGTAATAATTGCAGAGATGGAATGAGAAGCATGCACTTGTGTGATCATATCGGGCTTGAGAGCTTCAGTGGCTGGGGTTAGCACAGTTATTGGTAGTAGAAGCAAGGGTATGGGGAGTGCAGAATGGAAGTTGCATGCTTCGGGGCTTGCCAGGGATAACAGGGATGAGGATGTAGAGCTGTTTGCAGTGGGAGCAGGGGCATAGGAGACATGAGGCAGAGGTGGGAGCATGGAAGGTGGAGGGGAGAGTAGAGATCCAGAAGAAAGGATCTTGGACTTGTCATCTTTGGTGGCGTCGGTGGGCACTAATGGAGAGAATGTAGGCAAGGGTGTCATGGACGGTGGGGGGAAGACTTATCTAGGCTGGTGGGTGAGCAAGACCCATGGATGCTCATGTCCAGAGGAGCACTCAGTGTTAGATCGTCAATGCTATGAGAGTGCTTAGCTCGTTTGTGTGACTTGTGAGTTTTGATGGACTTTTGAGATTTGTTTCATTTGTGGTACATTGAGGCAGCCTGAGTGTGAGACTCATCAGTACATTTGGTCATAGCTTTACATTCATCCTGCAGGTCAGTAATGTCTTCTGAGCTCGGTTTCTTGCAGGCCTTGGTGATTTTTTTGTTGTTGCAGTACCACAAAGGGTACTCCTCTGTGGCTAAGATGTTGAATTTCCAGTGGGGTTGGCATAGGGTGAGATCAGGGTGTTCTTGATACATGTTGGAGCAGTCACTGGAAACAAATCAAGGTGTCCTGAGCCAGGAAATGCTTGGGGCCTCCTCTGGAAAGCTATCATGTTAACATCATGTATGGACTTGTAACATGCTTGTTCTATTTAATATGGCCCAGATATGTTTCAAAGCCAGACATACATGGAAAAATTAAAATGTTCATAGCATGTATTCCATATTATCACTAGATTTGTTCAAAATATGGCCTCTTCCAGTGCATGCACAAAATATCCCATGATAACATGAAATACATGCTATGAACATTTTAATTTTTTCCATGTATTTCTGGGTTTGAAACATATCTCACTGGGAACATGATACAAAATGTACCAAGAGAAAAGCGTGGGAAAATTGTGCAAAAAGATCGAATTTTGACACCATTTGTATGGTGAAATCATTGCTCGCGGTCAACACGCTTGATGATGGCATGCTGTGCGACATGCAAATGTTGTATGTGCTAGTGCAAGCTGCTCAACAAACCTAGGTTCGTTGAAGGTGCACATGTCGAACCACTCTGCAGGTCAACAACTCGTTTGTACCACCGTGGGGTTCAGTGCTTTGCCCAGTGGGCGGGGCAAGAATCCTGTCTGCGTTGCAGGTGGGTCACCTATGGCGGGGGTGATGTGGGCATTCAGCCACGCTGGGTATGGCGCTGCTAACGCTCGCTGCTTAGATGCGGTCTTGCAACGTGATCATGTTGGTCCTACCGGTGAGGCACTGGTAGTTGGAGTAGATGGACTCATTGAGTCCATCATTGAATCTGGCAGTGAAGTCAGATCAATAATAGTCGGTGCTGGTGGCATCAACTTCATGGCAGATAGTTTATCTGCTATCTCATGATTTCGCTGTCTCTCCTCATTGAGAGCAGTGCACATGTTATCAAGCTCTGCATTGAGCTCGTGTGTCTCCTCTTTATAAGAGGATACGGCATCCTTTATGAAAGGACGTGCCATTTCGGCTAGCAAATGTGGCCTGGCCACTTTTAATGCATGTTCAATGTCGTGCATTTGAAGATCAATAAGCTGCAGTTTTGCGGCTTGCAGCAAATGCTGCATGTAGGCATTGCACTCCAGGTAGGAGTTGCAATGGATGATGGCTATGGCATCCTTGACACCATGCACTGTCCAGCTCTGCTCCTTTTGGAGCATAGCGAATTGCTCAGGGTGGTGTGGATGGGACACTTTGGTGTCCATGTGGAAATTACTAATTACACTCGCACTGGTGTGGGTGTGGTGGTGGGTGGCAAAGAGCCTTGAAGCGGTGATAAAATCATCACTTAAATTTAAGGCGAGCGCACTTGTCACATCATGTGACCAATTCATGGGATGGTGTCGCATCGTGAAAATTGCTGGCATGAACTATGTTTGAGTCGAGTCCTTTTATTAAGGACTCACTCTTTGTCATTATCATGCCTATAAGGCACAATTAGGAAGCTCATGTGGCTTCCTAACTCCTCTCAGCTCTAGATAAACATCTAGCACTTCTAACTCTCTTCAGGCAGAGAGTGGCTCCCAGGTGACATCTCCTAATGTCCACCATACTTGTAACTCCAACTTGGATTCACTAGTCCAGTGATGAGCGATAATCTCATCCACGAACCATTCTGGTTAGTTTTCCTTCCCAAAGTCATAAATATAATTTATGTTGCAACAAGAGAATCGTTCCTTGTCATTGGGTATATGCGGTCTGATTAGACTCACATGAAACTTTGGATGTATTCTCTGAGCCATGAGCTCTGGAGGTAACTCAAGTTTCACATTGGAGGTGGAGTTGTCCACCTCTGCAACTTGATATGGCCCAATATAATTGGGTGCTAGTTTCTTTGCCTGTCCTTTAGGTAAGGACAGGTTCTTTGTAGACAGATATACTAGCTGTCCCACCTTGTACGTCGTTCCCTGATGGTGTCTGGTATTTGCAGCATCTGTCTGCTGTACTTGACTCACGATGATTGCATTGTGAGCATCAATCAGGTTCCACAACACTTGTTGTGCGAACTGCTGTACTCCTCTAAAGGTAGTATCCACTGATAGTACTTGCCCGATACGGGGCAAGTATCCACCGTTCAATTTGAATGGTGCGTATCCTGTGGTCACACTGACTGAAATGTTCAGTGCGAATTCTACCATTGGGAATTTCTCAGCCCAATCCTTCTGATCACTCTGTACTACAGTGCAGAGTATTTGCCCTACAGAACAATTTGTTGCTCCATCCATCTGTGGGTGGAATGCTGTGGACATGAGCAATTTCATGCCCATTATCCACTGCAATTCTCTCCAAAATATGGAGGTGAATTTGGAGTCATGATCCGCAGCGATCAAATCAGGTACTCCATGCAGGTGTATTACCTCTTTGAGGTATAACCACATGACTTGTCACACTGTAACTCTTGTCATAGTTGGCACTAGATGCACCATAGACGTGAGTCTGTCAATCATGACTAATGAATAGTCGTGACCCTTCGATTCTGCCAATGGACCGACAGAGTCCATTCCAATAGACTGCCATGGTCTATCAGGTATCAGCAGGGTATGTAACAACCCTGCTGGTCATCTATTATCCTTTTTTGCAGCCTGACAGGCTGCACAGGATCCACAGAACGACTCTATGTTGGCTGCCATTCCTGACCACCAGTATGATCGTCTGATGTACTTGTCGGTTTTGAATTGCCCAAAGTGGCCAACTACTCTATGTGCATGATTGATAATTATCTCGACCATTCTCCTCCCCTCAGAAAAAACTTCCTGGGGAAGACACGCAATGTCTTCATTGAACTGGTTCTTTGTCCAAACCAGTCCATTTCTCACCTCGAATCTGGGGTGAGCTTTAGGATTTTCCAATACTTTCTTAAGTATTAGGGGATATCACGATGGCTGTTTCAACCATCGTTTTGATGGACGTTTCAAAATCCTCGAAACCATTGGAAAATCAAAACACCTCTGCAGTCGTTTCAATTTTTCGATGGTTTCGACACTTGTTTCAAATTTCCTGTTTCCCCGGCATGACGGCGTCAGCTTCTAATTATATTTAGCTAAGATCAAGATACCTGTCAATTAAAGGGTCAAACAACTGTACAGCTGCACCATTGTCCAATCCAGCAACTCCTGGAATGTTCGAGCTGTCTTAGCAAGTTGCTCAGTCATACACCGAGCGACAACAGACATAGATAGTAGAACATGGCACACAAATTAATGTAGCAATATACTAGCCTGTCAAGTTCACAAAGAATTTCATAATTATTTTACATTTTTCACCTCTGTGTACTGTGTACATGACTATCATTACAACACAGTACTATGTGTTTATTATTCAACACTACTTTCCCTCAAATTTTCATGCAAGTTTCAGTTTAGAGAGCCACCAGGTTTGTCGTGGTATAACCAGTCTGGCCGTGGTGATGTGACATCAAGGGGCATCACCCAACAGTTGGGAGGTTCCGGCCAAAGTCACAGCACCAGATTTATCTGAGGAAAAGGTGCTTCTAAACAACACTTGAAACTGCTTCAAAACCATGCAGGAACTGGGGATATCATGGTGTGAAACGGTTTTGCATATTTTTCCATGGATTCACTGCACTTCGAAACAGCTGTCAAAACAACCATCGAAATGGCAGCGAAACGGCCGCCGTGATATCCCCTATTGGACCTGTCCCATAGCCATTGGCTACCGCTTGTTTCAGGTCAAACTTGTGTTCCATGCATGAGTGTAGACTCTCTGAGTCCACACCAGACACTGTAGCTAGTACATCATCCTCCTCATTACCTTCCACTTGTGTGGGAGGTACTTCCCCTGCTTGCTTCATCTGCTGCGTGTCAGTGACACACTGCTCCATCACATCTTGTAGTTGCTGGGACCATCACGCTGCGGCCATTCGTATTTCTACGAATCGATCTGTAGATTGGGAATACTCTGGGTGGTATCTATACTTTTGGGACTACTACATAATTTGTAGAAATCCCGAAGAATGGGGAAAAAGAGGGTTTGCTAGATACAAAGGACTAGAAGATGAGATAAAGGCATTTGGCAACTTGGATATGAATTCTGATATATACGGACATAGTGAATTTTAAAAGTAAGGCTCCTTAGTATTGTACATGGAAGTACTTCTCCCAAAAACTCATTCTGAGTCATACAGACTCCCAGCATTCTCAATAGAACCTGATTCTGAATATCAAAAATAATTTGGAAAACATAATGCATGGGATCCTATAAAGGATGGGGAAATAGTAGTAGCAAGAGGAAGGTCAGGCAGAAGAATAGTGGTAGTGAGCGACACAATTATCATCAAATATTGTAATTCTAATACCAGTGCTGAATATAAGGCACTAGAGAGTATATCTGACATTGATGAAGGTTTGGTGGCAAGACCTATATTTCAATGGCAAAGTGGTGAGAGATACGCAATAGCTATGACAAAAATTCCAGGAATATCCCTAGATGATGATGCTCTGGACTTTGATCCTCATATTCTTAGATGCATTGCAGATGGAGTTTGCCATATTACAACCATGGTAAGGAAATTGTCAAAGACCTCCATACAAGGTCCAGGTTCTCCAATGGTCAGATCTAGGATTCTTGGGTTCCATGGTCTCACATTTTCTGGTGACAATCATGGTAGATCTCTTATAGAACATCTGATCAAAATGTATGGATATGACAATGACAATCAGATATCCAAAGTATGTTGCGAATACTCCAGGTATCTTGACGATTTACCAAATCGCAAGGATGTGTTTGTCATGACTCATTGCGATTTATATCCTAACAACATCATCGTCGATGAAAAAGAAGGTTCAATCAAAGTAGGTATTATAGACTGGGAAATGGCATCAGATATGCCATGATATTAGGAACATCTGTGTGCCCATACTCTGATAACATCCCATTCTTGGATGAATAATATAATTGGAGCTGTAGACCAGTACCCTAATCTTGTCAATGCTATAATTGAAATGGTAAAAAATGCCATGCTACACGAGCAATGATTGATACAAGCCCAGACATGGTAAACAATGTTAATTGTCAGAAGTACGTAAGTGATGGGAAAGGAGGTACTAGGAAGTGTGACTTCAACAATATGACTGGAGTTGAAGTATGTGGATCATGCAGAGCTGCAATTGCAAAAGTAGTATTATCGTAGTTTTTAAAATTCTATACAGCCTCAAGTTTCTTTTCTAGTTCATCAACAAATTTCTTAAAAAGTTCAAAGCAATAGGGTATCTCTCTCCTATTTTCAATGGGTATCATACCATCACTAACTCTCCTGGGTACTTTGGGAACATAAAGAGGAACTATTGTCTGATTTTTGGGATATGATCCAAACATCACACAATTGTTAAGCTCTGAGGTAACTGGAACCAGATAGAACCTCGGAAAGCTTCCTATCATCATGATACATGGAATACTCATCTTACTAAGCTCCTCCATACCATGTTCTACTCTAGTCCTGTTATTGTGTTGAAATGCAGCTATGGCCTCTGCAATGACTTGTCCTTCAGGATTCTTATCACTACCATACCTCTTGTTTTCCACCGTAAGCAACAAGACCTCATTCTTCCTCTTAATTATACATACATCAGTTTGAGCTGCTGAATTCACCCCACATATAATCAATGGTATAATATGCCTTGTTCTTAGCATCCTGTCACCTGTATCATAATCCATAAAGGATAACAGCTCTCTAGTGAAGTCATCTATAGCAGATTCCTCACTACTGTATGTAGCAAGATCAAGGTATGAAAGAACCTTCTTAGTAAACTCTCCTTCTGGATCTAGCCACGCATCTGTGTTGATGTATTCTTCCACGGGGTGACTTTCACCCTGCTTATTGTTCTCATAGTAGTGCAACAGACAGTTGGCTACCTTGTTCTCAACCCCCAGTACATGTACTGTGGTATAATTGAATCTGGAGGGAAACTCCCACTAGTGCACCTGTCTGTTGGACAGATGCTGTTGTGTCTCGAAATATTTGAGACCTTTGTTATCTGTCACCAGTGTGAACAGGCAATCTAGCAGCTTATCCTCCCACTTCATAAGTGCTTCTAGGATAGCGATTGTCTCGTGCTGATGTGTTTTGTAACGCTGTTGCGTGGGACTGAATTTCTTCGAAAGAAACCCTGGTAGATGACAAGTCGTCCAGTCCGGACCTTGTCCGTAGACTGCTCCAACTCCAGACTTGGAGCTGTCCGTCACAACCCAAATGGGTTCTGAACTAGCGTGATTTATGGGCTTCAATATTGGAGCCTTGCATGCAAGTGCTTTGATGGATTCAAAACACTTATCCATCAAGGGCATCCATTGAAACTTCCTGTTGTTTCGTGCACTCCCTGATAAGGGAGTTGTATACACTGTCAAATCTGGCATATATGGTGCCAGATACTGAACAAGTCCCAGAAATCTTTGGACATCGTTAAATGTTCAAGGTCTCCTCCAATCCCAAACCTTCTCCATTTTATCCACATCTGCATGGATGCCCTTGTCATCAATGATATGATCAAGGCACTCCATACAGGGTGAATACAAATCAATCTTGGATCGATTCCCACTGAGGAACAAATGTGCCTCACGTAATATTTCAAACACCTTTTGAAGGTGTTTTTCATGCTCTTCAATAAAGCTTGAATAGATGAATATATTGTTCAAGTATACATGGACTGATCGACCAATTTGGTTATGAAAAATCAACATCATGAGACGTTGAAATGTAGATGGCGCATTGCAGTCACCAATCTGCATAACCCAGCTTTTGAACATGCTGAATATTGTCGCGAAGGCCATCTTATCAATGTCCTCCTCAACTACATGTATTCGTTTGTACACATCGGACATATCAAGTTTTGACCGGTACATGGCATGAGCTACATTGTGCAGGATCGTGTCCTGGTCTGGGAAGGGTGTAATGTCCTTCACTGTATTGTCATTGCATAGATGTAGGTCTATCACTGTTCTGAGCTTTCTGTTTTTCTTTGGAATGCATAGTGCTGGTGCTGCAGAATGTACTGATGCTGATACCCACCAACCAGTGGTGGTATACCGGTCGACTTTGTCAATCAGTTCATTTAGAAGTGCCTCAGGACACTTCAGTAACTGATAATGAAACTGTTTAGTTTCATCCACAAACTTAATTTTGTGGTTGATCTCACTCCAAGAAGGAAGTTCTAAAGGCACACCGCCAAAGAGGTCTGCAAACTCTAGCTCCCATCTTTCCCTAAGTGTGGGGAAGTCATCAGGTGTTAATAATGGTTGATTGGTGCCAGTAATTCCATTGGTATGTTGGTCGGGTAGACCAATGTCAATGTTTTTTTTTTTGCTTTTCTAATCGTTTTCCCTTGTTTCGCCTCCCGTCTGGTGAGCTCGTCAATGGCTCCACTTGCAAGGAGGAGCCATTTGTGAGTCACAGAGTGTGGCTCACAAGTTTGGGTTTAAGACTCGCAATTTGAGTCTTATGTTCAGCTGGGTTCTGATATTCTGGCTGCACTTCCCAAGCATTCCCAAGGTTCGGAATTACTTCCTTTCCCATATGGATGCATCCCTCACCTCTAAAGTTGAGGGATATCCCCAGTTTACATAGGAACGGTGTTCCCAGTATTGCATCATAGTAATCTATGTTTGCTATATTGAAGTATTCCTCAATATTGTGCTCACCAAAGTGGATGTTGGTGTGTGTTCCATAGTTGATGGTCAACTTACTGCCAACACATGCTAGCTGTAGACCAATAGGATGTTCGGGTTCAAACATCTTGATGCCTATGGCACGTATGAAGCCTGGAGAGAGCATGACTCCCTCAAACCCGCTGTCTAATAGACAGTGGGCTCTGACTTCACCAATCTCCCAATATCCAGAGATTGTTTGATTGTCCATACGTGCCCGGTTGGGGCATGTCTTGTCACATGGTCTGAACCGATGATTGTAGATAGGCTTGATGGTCCTATCTATGACTCCTGCGTGTATACAGAAGTCGTTCTTTTGATTTGAACCACCACTAATTGTGGTAGTTGGCTTTTGCACCGCTTTTCCTCATATGATCCTCCTAGTGGATGGAGTATGTCCGCTTGATGCGAGCTTTGCATTCTCGTATCATTGTCATCATCCCATTGATATGGACTGATTTCTGACTGGTAATCAGTGACTAGTTCGCCGATTTCGCTCTCATGGTCATCCTGGACCTCCATTTGTTTGTCTAATTCACCACTTTGTGGCTCCTCCTCCCCTTCTTGAGCACTCCCTGAGTGCTCAACCACTTCATCCAATTGTGCACCTGCTATGTGCAGTTTGTTCTTCCACTGTGGGCAATTGGGCTTGATATGCCCAACTTGTCCACACTTGTAGCATGTTAGCTCTGTGCTACGACCTTGACCTCCTGAACCTCCAGGAGGTTTCTGTGGAGGGCGAGAAGCAGCGGGAGCTCCTGCTCCAGCTCTCTGCATAGCATGTACCCCTGTTTGGGGTACATGCGGCTTCGTCTCTACTTGAGGTTGAGCATTAGGTGGACAATATGTCATCTGCTTCACTGTAGGATGGCTCCTTGTATTGGGAGTGCGAGACAAACTTGGCACAGCCTGACTTCAACTATTTGTTGAAGTGGGCTTTGCCTGCTGGACTCCATTTTACGTGACCCAATGTCATATTGGGACACATCCTCTACTGCCTTTGCGGCTTCATACAATTCAGTTATAGAATGAATTCTGTTGTGTAGCCTAGTTTTAGGACTTCATGATGCAGCACTTCTTGAAGCACTGCTACTAACCATTTGTGGATCATATACTCATCAGGCAGATGTATCATCCGTGCTGTGTACTTTGTAATATTGGTCAGTAATTCCTGAATGGTTCTAGTCCCTTGCATGATTGTGTCCAACTTGTTCAACGCATGTCTATGTGTGAGTGCATGTAGGAATCACTGTTGCAAACCAGCAATCACACTCTCAAGGGTCCAGTTGACTATGACTTGATCATGACACTCAATATTTTGAGTGTACCACTCCAAAGCCTTGCCTTTGAGACGGGTCCCCCAATAATTCAATTGGAGTTCCATGCTGGATGGCCCCAGTGGACTATTCATTCCTAGCCATCTCAGGATTCCTGAGATAAAGTTCTCGAATTCTTTGAGATCTGCTTTCCCAGCATATTCTGCTGGGTGAGGTAATTTTACTCTGGCTTTAGCAAGCACAGATTTTTCTGGCTCACTGTGCTTGTGTTTCTCAAGGGCAGCTCATACCATCCTTGCGACTCCATCTATATAAGTAGATGGATTTCCTCCTACCTCCTGAACCCTCCATTCAGGATCCGTAACTGCTAGTGATACCGCATGTGGTATCACTTGTATCTGCCTGTGCAGGTGGGGGACATGATTACTCACATCCTGCTGCACCAGTAGATCAGTGATGTCTTCATTGATCTGATACAACAGTGGATGTTTATTGGCTGTTAAAAAAGCATCCCTCAGTCCATGACTGCTGCTGAGGGGGGATCGAGCCACTCTCGCTGACTCAATCAGCTTGTCGAAGGCATCACCTTCAACTCCAGCAATATATGCCTCCCTGACTAGGTTATCTATGTGTTTAGCACGAAGTTCTAGCACACAGTGTTTCCATTGCACTGCCTTATGTTCAATCCTATCCCAGTGATCAAACTCATGTTCAATTATTGTGAGTGCTAGTCGTGGTACTGACACTATCAGCATTGGACTTCATCATTTCTCGCAGTGATTGTTGGGTCACTGCCTTGAGCACTTCCTGCTCATTGTATGTTCTTTCCTATCTGTGAATTCCTTCACGGATATTTTCTCTATTGCAAGCCTCCAGCTCACAATCTGTCTCCTTCTCAGTACGCTGGCACATACTGATACTATCCTGCTCCAGGGTAGCACTGGCTTTATGAGGACCATTTCTGTTGCTTGGTCCAGACGGAGGTGGCATCCTCTGTCTGTCTTGTTTCTTGCAAGCCTTCTCAGCTTTGTGGTCGACTTCACAATCCCTATTGGGATTGTTTCCACGTTTGGGGGCCTTTCTGCATAAAAGTCCTTGTACTTCCTCCTCCAGGGACTGCATTAACAGTTCCATACCATGTCCTAAGGTTTGGAGTTGGTTCATGGTGTCATCTGCTGCACGAGCTGCCTCAGCCGCTCGTTGGCTCACTTCACATGTAGTATCTATGTGTCTACGTGTCTATGGCTCTCTTTGAGGGCCATAATCATCTCAGCAATATGTCCAGTTGTACGTTTGTATCACTGGGTTTCTTCACAATGGCATGTTGACCCAGGCTCTACCATCCCTGTTTGGGACAGCGAACTTCGTGATCTGCAATGTTCTTGAACATGTGGGAGCTGAGACATTCGCACTCCTCGCAAATTGTCTGTGTCGCTTGTTGGCCCTTTTGAGAGATGATGGTAACTTTGACCTGGTTTTTTGGTTTTCTTAAGGGGCGATATCTCGTCCATTTCTGATTCCTCCGGCACGGATCTCATTAGATCTGCTGCTACTCACTTTCGACTCATAGAGTCAGAAGCTATGGGGTTCGTAGTTCTACGAGGACTAGATATCCTCATTGATGTTCCTGCTTGCCTGTCTGCATTGTGGGCAGACTCGACTCTCCTGTCTGGGCCCTTCGCTGTGGCTCCAGACATATCTGGATCTGCTCTGGATCTAGATGCTCGGCTTTGAGTTCTTCTTGAAGTCATAGATTTTTGATCTATCAGCCACTCTGTGGTGTTCTTCTATTGATCTAGAAGAATCAACAGTAAATGTCTGCTGTTTACTGTTTCTGAGAATTCCAGCAAGTGTTAAACTCGTCAGTTTGGGTAAAAAGATCAGTTGATCTTTTTTGGGTTTTTATCACAGTGCTGCCAACTTAATTGGCAGTCAAAAAGTGTAAGAATTTACTGTTTCACACTAACAGACTAAGCCAAGGATTATATTGATGTCTGTGACTGGTGTGATTTACAAGTAAAAGTATCTTGCTTATCTAATTACTTGTGGGGAACTGTATAGTTGTCCACTATCTACAAGCGCCCCTAGTGGGCGGCTTATATAATGCATCCCATAAGTTACTCTGGTGACTTATATACCTCAGATAGTAGCATATATGCTACTATAAGAATCTACATTCTCACATTTTCTCATTCTATTTGAATCAATTTCTTTTGAATTTTGAGAGTATTTTTACAACCTTTTTTTGTGTAAAATGACTGCATTATGCATTCCATTTGTTCAGTTTTTTAAATGAAAAAACCTTGCATTAAAATTACTTTTTCTGAAGCTTTTGCATCCTTGAAAAGCATTCTTTTTCTCAACTTTTTTTTAGCCAATAAATCATCTAATTTGTCACCTTTTTGCACAAGAAAAACTAAGATTTTGCCAGGGTTTTCATGCCTAAAGATCACATGAAAAGCTAACCTTTCACCCACATTTTTGAGAGAGAAAATGTGTCTAACATCACACATTTTACCCCAATTTTCCACACAAAAAATCCTGGCAAAAAAGTCAACATTTTGTTGCATTTTGTTGGCAAGCCACACAGTAAGCCACACAGCAAGCCGCAAAGGATGATGCAAAGGAAGGCGCACAGCAAGCTGCGAAGCCAATGTTGCAGTGGCAGTGTTTTTTTTTGCACTGAAATTCTCACCAGCCTGAGATCCATGAAGATGACTTCTTAAAAAGTTAATGTCCTGTGTTCACAGCTAGATAATTGATCTTTCATATCTTGTTAAGACAAGGAACAAGTGATTTTATATAAGGATGCAATTCTATGCTCTCCAGTGAAGGGATTATTGGCTTGGCTCTCGAGATGCAGATCCGGCTTGATTGTAAGATACTTAATTTGCATCACACAAACAGACTGAGCCAATATGTTTATTGGAGTCTGCGATTGGTGTGGTTACAAGTAAAGTTAAAGTGATTATTTAAGCTAGTTGTGGACAACTGTATAGTTGTCCACTATCTACAGGCACCCCTAGTGGGCAGCATTACATAATCTAACCCATAAGTCACTCTGGTGACTTATCTACTCTAAATAGTAGCATATATGCTACAGTAAGAATCTACATTCTTACATCCTCCCCACAGAACAAACCTCAAGGAAGGTTGGGCAATTTTCTATGCTGATGGGGGATCAGCATATATGGTTACAGGTGCAGTCGAGGAAGACTGCGTGGCTACTTCGACGAAATTGTCATAGTAAAGGGAGTCGGCAGGGTTGACTTCCATTGGATTATCTTCTGCCGTGTGAGCGGAAGTGGGTAGGGGAGCGGATGGCGTGGGGGGTCCTGTCGATGGCACATCCATACGTGCCTGCGAGCAGGGAGGCCCTCCGCGTCATCCATCTAGTGACGAATTGTTGTCGGACATTCTGGGTGATCCCCAAAACCCTGGGGGATGTGCGGGAGCAGGTATATGAAGGCCGGTAAATATCCGGCCTTTGCAAGCATCGAGTACCCTCTGCGTGGTAGTGTTGTAGCAGAACTTACTCTGCTTGTGCACGAAGTAGGGCTCTAAATTTACAAGAGCCCTAGCGGGATCTACCCCCGCATATGTACCTAGCCACTGGGCTAGCTCACTGAGCAACATATCTGCATGGGGGCATTTCCAGTCAAACAACTTCTCAATGCTAGTAGATAGTAGCATCAGGAGATCTTGCCACCAGCATGTACTGGCAAGATCAGCCCACTGGCCACGAACTGTAAACAGTTCCGTGAGCTTTTGAAGAAAGACTAGGCTGTCTTTCTTTGGCTTAATAAGTTTAAGCCAAACCCACACATCCACATCCTCCAATTGGAGGGTGTTATCCCCAAGCCCACAAATAGCAGGCGATACTCCCTCTGGGGATTACTCTATCATGCCTAACGTGTCCCTAAGGTTGGGAGGCATGTCATGAGCGATCTCGAACACTGGCGTTCGAGTAGCCACGTGCTGCTCGCAATCAGCACGCTTAATTATAGCATGCTGTGCGACATGGCAAATGTTGTGCGTGCAAGAGTCAACTGCTCAACAAACTTGGGGTCATTGAGCTGGCAGGTGTCGAACTACTCTGTGAGTCAATGGCTTGTGTGCACAGCATTAGGGTGCAGTGCCTTGCCCAATGGGTGGGGTAAGTATCCCATCTGTGTTGCAGGTGGATCGCCTATGGCTGGGGCAATGTGGGTGTTCAGCAACGCAGGGTATGGCGCCACTGATGCTTGCTTCATGGATGCGGTCTGGCGACTGGAGTGAGTTGGTCCTACCGGTGAAGCACCAGTAGTGGGCAGGGAGGGACTTACTGAGTCCGTTACCAAATCTGGCAGCGATGTCAGATTGATTATAGTCAGCACTGATTGCATTGACTTCATGGTGGATAACTTATCTGCCATTTTGCGATTAATCTGTCTCTCCTTATCGAGAGCAGTGCGAAGCATATCGAGCTCTGACTGGAGCTTGCATACCTCCTCCTTGTAGGAGGCTACCATGTCCTTGATGAAAGGATGCACCATCTTGGCAAGTAACGGTGGCCAAGCCACTTTTAATGCGCATTCAATGTCACGCATTCAGGGGTCAATAAGCCGCAGTTTTGTGGCTTGCAGCAAGTGCTGCGTATACGCATTGCACTCTGTACAGGAGTCGCAATGTACAATTGTGATGGTGTCCTTGATGCCATGCACAGTCCAGCTTTGCTCCTTTTGGAGCATAGCAAATTACTCAGAGGCACTGGGTAGTGCCTCTGCTGAGAGGTGTTGGTGGGATGGTTCGCCGTCCATGTGCACAATTGTTGGTACACTCACGCTGATGCAGGTGTGGAAGTGGGTGGCAAAAAGCCTTGAAGCGGGGATAAAATCGTCGCTTAAATTCAAGGTGGGCGCAACCACTGTGTCATGTGACCTATTCACGTGACTGTGTCGTGTTGCGCAAATTGCCGACATGACGTATGTTCATGTCAAGTCCTTTTATTAAGAGCCCATTCAGCAATGCGAGCAAGGGACGTGATTGCAAAAGGCTCATGCAATCCTGTGTATGGGCAAATCAGGCCTGAGTTTGATCATGATCTGTACAACTGAACAGGCGTGTAATACAGTAGCAGTAATATAGGCATGTGACATAAAACATCCAATCCACCCCAAGGCTTTGCTACCTATTCCTCTACACCAGTATCTTTTTTGATAGTCTTTGCAATCTGTTGGGTGTGGAGGAAATAGAGAGTACATAATAGGTATGTACATGGGTAGCTACTTTGGAGAAGTTGCTGTAGGGATGAGAGACTCCGCACGGTTGCGAGCGTGCTCTGAAAAACTGGTCTGAGCAGTTTTTCACTTTTGGTGGGGCGATCTCGTGGTCACTTTTCCCGGGAGCGCCGTGACAATCCCAACCAAATAGAGCATGCCCGGGCATGATCACAACATGTAATCATGATGCCAAGTTGGCGGAGTGATCACACAGTTTTGCATTGCCAAATGGGCTGCAAAGGACTCACTTACTGCTGCTATCATGCCTATAAGGCACGATTAGGAAGCTCTCGCAGCTTCTTAACTCCCCTCAGCTCCAGAAAAGCATCTAGCACTTCTAACTCTCTGCATACAGAGAGTGGCTCCCAAGTGACATCTCCCAATGTGCACCGTACTTGCAACTTGGAGTCTATAGTCCAGTGATGAGCCAGTATCTCATCTACAAACAATTTGGGTCCATCTTCTTTCCCAAAGTCGTAAATGTAATTTACGTCATGATGAGGAAATCATTCGTCATCATTAGGTATATGCGGTTTAATTAGACTTGCATGAAACTTTGGAAATATCCTCCGAGCCATGAGCTCTGGAGGTAACTCAAGTTTCACATTGGAGGTGGCCTTGTCCACCTTGACAATTTGATATGGCCCAATATAATTAGGCACTAGTTTGTTTGCCCGTCCTTTAGGTAAGGACAGGTTCCTCGTAGACAGATATACTAGCTGTCCAACCTTGTACATCATTCCCTGACGGCATCTACTATTCACAGTATCTGTCTACTGTACTCGACTCACGATGATTGCATTATGAGCATCAATTAGGTTCCACAATGCTTGTTGTGTGAACTGCCATACTCCTCTAAAAGTAGTAACCACTGATAGTACTTGCCTGATATGGGGCAAGTATCCAGCATTCAGTTTGAATGGTGCGTATCCTGTGGTCGCGCTGACTGAACTGTTCAGTGCAAATTCTACCATTGGGCATTTCTTGGCCCAATCCTTCTGATCACTCTGTACTACAGTTCGGAGTATTTGACCTACAGAACAATTTGCTTGTTCTGTTGCTCCATCCATCTGTGGGTGGAATGCTGTGGACATGAGCAGTTTTGTGCCCATTATATGCTGCAATTCTCTCCAAAATATGGAAGTGAATTTGGAGTTGCGATCCAAAACGATGAACTCAGGTACTCCATGCAGGCATACTACCTCTTTGAGGTATAACCACACGACTTGTCGCACAGTAACTCTCATCGTAGTTGGCACTAAATGCACCATCAACATGAGTCTATCAATCACGACTAATAAATAGTTGTGACCATTGGATTCTGGCAATGGACCAACAAAGTCCATTCCAATAGACTGCCATGGTCTGTCAGGTATCGGCAGGGTATGCAATAGCCCTGCTGGTTGTCTATTGTCCTTCTTTGCAGCCTGACAGGCTGCACAGGATCCACAGAACGACTCTATATCGGCTGCCATTCCCAACCACCAGTACAATCACCTGATGTACTTGTCGGTTTTGAATTGTCTAAAATGGCCAACTACTCTAGTGCATGATCAATGATTATCTCAACCATTCTCCTCCCCTTGGAAAAAACTTCCCAGGGAAGACATATGATGTCTTTATTGAACTGGTTCTTTGTCAAAACCAGTCAGTTTCTCACCCCAAATCTGGGGTGAGCCTAAGGATTTGCCAATACTTTCTTGAGTATTGGATCGGTACCATAGCCAATGGCTACAGCTTTTTTTAGGTCAAACTCATGTTCTACGCATGAGCATAGACTCTCTGAGTCTGCACCTGACGCTGTAGCTAGTACATCGTCCTCCTCATTACCTTCCACCTGTGTGGGAGGTACTTCCCTTGCTTTCTTCATCTGCTGCACATCTGTGACCTGCTTCTCCGTCGCCTCTTGTAGTCACTGTGACCATCACACTGCGGCCATTTGTATTTCTACGAATTGATCCATTGGGAGAAATTCTCCTTCCAGGTCTAGCCGTGCATTTGCATCAACGCATTCTTCTGCTGGGTGATGTTCACCCTGCTTATCATTCTGGTAGTAGCACAACATACAGTCGGCTACCTTGTTCTCCACCCCCGGTACATGTACCATGGTATAATTTAATCTGGAGAGAAACTCCCACCTGCACACCTGTCTATCAGACAGATGCTGTTGTGTCTCGAAGTATTTGAGGCCTTTGTTATCCATCACCAGTGTGAACTGGTGACCTAGAAGCTTATCCTCCCACCTCATAAGTGCTTCAAGGATAGCAATCGTCTTGTGCTCATGTGTTTTGTAATTCTGTTGCACAGGACTGAATTTCGTTGAGAGAAATCCTGCTGGATGACAAGTCATCCAGTCCGGACCTTGTCCATAGACTGCTCCGACTCCAGACTTGGAGCTGTCTGTCACAACCCAAATGGGTTCTGAACTAGCATGATTTATAGGCTTCAGTATTGGAGCCTTACACGCTAGTGCTTTGATGGATTCAAAACACTTATCCATCGAGGGCATCCATTGAAATGTCCTATTATTGCATGCACTCCCTGAGAAGGGAGTTGTATATGCCGTCAAATCTGGCATATATGGTGCCAGATACTGAACGGGTCCTAGAAATTGTTGGATGTCGTTAAATGTTTGAGGTCTTCTCCAACCTCGAACCTTCTCCATTTTATCCATGTCGGCATGTATGCCCTTGTCATTTATTATGTGACCAAGACATTCCATGCAAGGCGAATACAAATTGATCTTGTATCGATTTCCACTGAGGAACAAATGTGCCTGACATAATATTTCAAACACCTTTCTAGGGTGTTTTTCATGCTCTTCAATAGAGCTCGAATAGATGAATATATCGTCCAAGTATACGTGGACTGATTGACCAATTTGGTTATGAAAAATCAACGTCATGAGACGTTGAAATGTAGATGGTGCATTACAATTGCCAATCTGCATAACCCGGCTTTTGAACATGCCAAATATGGTCGTGAAGGCTGTCTTATCGACATCCTCCTCGACTATGCATATTTGTTCATACACATCAGACATGTCAAGCTTGGATCGGTACACAGCATGGGCTATGTCGTGCCAGATTGTATCCTGGTCTGGGAAAGGTGTAATGTACTTCACTGTGTTGTCATTGCGTAGATGTAGGTCTATTGCTGTTCTGAGCTTTCTGTTTTTCTTTGGATTGCATAGTGCTGGCACTGCAGAACATACTGATGCTGCTACCCACCAACCAGCAGTGGTATACCCATCGACTTTGTTGATCAGTTCATTTTGAAGTGCTTCCAGGCAATTTGGTAATCGATAATGAAACTGTTTAGTTTCATCCATGAACTTAATTTCATGGTTGATCTCCCTCCATGGATGAAGTTCTAATGGCACACCTCCGAAGAGGTCTGCAAACTCTCACTCCCATCTTTCCCTTTGTTTGGAGAAGTCATCAGCAGTTAATAACAGTTGATTGGTGCCAGTACTCCTGTTGGTGTTTCTGTCGGTATGTTGGTCAGGTAGACCAACATCGATATTCTGTTGCTTTTCTTTTTGTTTTCCCTTGTCTTGCCTCCTGTCTGGCGAGCTCGTTGATGGCTCCACTTGCAATGAGGAGCCATTTGTGAGTCACGGCTTGTGGCTCGCTGGTTTGGGTTTAAGGCTCGCAATTCAAGTCCTGCATTCAGCCAGATCCTGGTAGTCCGGCTGCACTTCCCAGGCATTCACATGGTTCAGAATTACTTCCTTTCCCATATGGATGCATCCCTCACCTCTAAAGTCGAGGGATATCCCTAACTTACGTAGGAATGGTGTTCCTAGTATTGCGTCGTAGTAATCCATGTTTGCTATATTGAAGTATTCCTCGATATTATGCTCACCAAAGTGGATATTGGTGTGTGTTCTGTAGTTGAAGGTCAAATTACTGCCGACACATGCTAGCTGTACACCAATGGGATGTTCGAGTTCAAACATCTTGATGCCGACAGCACATATGAAGTCCAGAGAGAGCATGACTTCCTCACACCCGCTGTCTAATAGACAGTGGGCCCTGACTCCACCAATCTCCCAAGACCTGGAGACTGTCTGGTTGTCTATACGCGCCTGTTTGGGGCACGTCTTATCATGCGGTCTGAACTGATGATTGCAGATAGGCTCAATGGTCCTATCTATGACTCCCACATGGGTACAGAAGTTGTTGGTTCAACTTAAACCACCACTAATTGTGGTAGTTGGTTTCTGTTTCTGCACCACATATATGCGCCGCCTTTCTTCATATGATCCTTCTAGCGGGTGTACTCCATCTGCTTGATACGAGCTTTGCGTTCTCATATCATCATCATCATCCCATTGATAGGGCATGAATTCCGACTGGTAATCAACAACTAGTTTGCGATTTTGCTCTCATGGTCATCCTGAACGTCCATTCACTCGTCTAATTTGCTGCTTTGTCACTCCTCCTCCCCTTCTTGAGCACTCCCTGAGTGCTCAACCACTTCCTCCACCCGTGCACCTGCTATGCACGGTTTGTTCTTCCACTGTGGGCAATTGGGCTTGATATGCCCAACTTGTCCACACTCATAGCATGTTAGTTCTGTGCTACATCCTTGACCTCCTGAACCTCCCAGATGTTTTTGTGGAGGGCGAGAAGCGGTGGGAGCTCCCACTTCAGCTCTTTGTGTAGGTTGTACCCCTATTTGGGGTACACTTGGTCTCATCCCTGCTTGAGATCGAGCATTAGGCAGAGAATATGTCATCTGCTTTGCTGTAGGATGGCTCCCTGTATTGGGGACTCGGGATGAGCTTGCAACAGCCTGAAACCAACTATTCGTTGAACTAGGCTTTGCTTGCAGCATGTTAGCGCCACTAGACTTCATCTTGCACGATCCAATATCATATCGGGACGCATCCTCTACAGCCTTTGCGGCCTCATACAATTCAGTTATTGAACTGAATTCTGTTGTGTAGCCCAGTTTTAGGACTTTGTGACGCAGTGCTTCTCGAAGCGCTGCTACAAACCGCTTGCGGATTGTATATTCATCAGGTGAATGTATCATCCGTGCTGCATACTTCATAATGTTGTTCCATAACTCCTGAATGGTTTTTGTCCTTTGCACAATTGTGTCGAACTTTTTTGACACATGTCTATGCATGAGTGCGTGTAGGAATCGCTGTTGTAACCCAGCGATTGCACTCTCTAGGGTCCACTTGACAACGACTCGATCATGAGGCTCGATATTTCGAGCATACCACTCCAATGCCTCACCCTTAAGGCAAGTGCCCAAATAGTTCAGCTGGAGTTCCATGCTAGACGGCCCCAGTAAGCTATTCATGCCTAGCCATCTCAGGGTTCCTGAGATGAAGTTCTCGAATTCTTCGAGATCTGCTTTCCCAGCATAGTCTGCTGGGTGAGGTAGTTTTACTCTGGCTTTAGCAAGCACAGATTTTTCTGGCTTGCTGTCCTTGTGTTTCTCAAGGGCAGCTCGCACCATCTTTATGACTCCATCTACATATGTAGATGGATTTCCTCCTCCCTCCTGAACCCTCCGTTCAGGATCCATAATTGCTAGTAATACCACACACGGTATCACTTGTATCTGCCTGTGTGGGAGAGGTGCATGATTACTCACATCCTGCTGCACTGGTGGATCATCAATGTCTTTGTCAACCTGATACAACGGTCGACATTTGTTGGCCATTAAGAACGCATCCCTCAGTCTATAACTGCTACTAAGGGTGGATCAAGCCACTCTTGCTGACTCGATCAGTTTGTTGAAGGTGTCGCCTTCGATCCAGGCAATATATGCCTCCTTGACTAGCTTATCCATGTGTTTAGCACGGAGTTCTAGCGCACAGTGCTTCCATTACACTGCTTTCTGTTCGATCCTATCCCAGTGATCAAACTCACATTCAAAACTAATGTGAGTGCTAGTCGTGGTACTGACACTATCAGCGTCAGACTTCATTATCTCCCGGAGTGACTGTTGGGTCACTGATTTGAGCACTTCTTGCTCATTGTATGTCCTTTTAGATTTGTGCATCCCTTTGCGGATATTTTCTCTATTGTGAGCCTCTAGCTCACGATCCGTCTCTTCCTCAGTACACGCACGTACTGATGCTATCCTGCTCTAGGGTAGCACTCGCTTCATGGGGACCATTCCTTCTGCTTGGTCCAGACAGAGGTGGCATTCTCTGTCTATCTCGTTTCTTGCGAGCTTTTTCAGCCTCGCGGTCAACTTCACGATCCTTATTGGGATTGTTTCCACATTTGGGGGCCTTTCCACATAAATGTCCCTGTACTTCCTCCTCCAGGGACTGTATTAACAGTTCCATACCATCTCCCAGGGTTTGGAGTTGGTCCGCAGTGTTGTCCGCTGCACGAGCTGCCTCAGCCACTCGTTGGCTCACTTCATGCATAGTACCTACATGTTTATAGCTCTCTTTGAGGGCTGTAATCATCCAGGCAATATGTCCGAATGTACACTCATATTGCTGGGTTTTGTCTTCCCAGCGTATAGACCCATGCTCTTCTGTCCCTGCCCAGGATGGCGAACTTCGCAACCTCGCAATCTGCGATGTTCCTGAACGTACGGCAGCTGGGACATTTGCACTCCCAGTGACTCGTCAGTATCACTTGTTGGTACTTCGCTCGACTCATCAAGAGGCAATCGTAACTTTGACCTGGTTGAAGTTCTTCTTGTTTTCTTAATGGGCGATATTTTGTCCGTTTTTGATTCCTCCAGCGTGGATCTCATTAGATCTGCTGATACTCGCTTTTGACTCATGGAGTCGGAAGCTATGGGCGTTGTAGTTCTATGAGGACTAGCTATCCTCATCGGCATTCCCATTCACCTGTCCATGTTGTGGGCAGTCTCAGCTCTCCTGTCTGGGCCTCTGGCTGTGCCTCCAGACATATCTTGATCCTCTCCAGATCTAGATGTTCAGCTTTGCATTCTTATCGAAGTCATAGATCTATGATCTATCAGCCACACTGTGGTGTTCTTCTATTGATTTTTAGAAAATCAACAGTAAATGTCTGTTTACTGTTTTCTGGGACTTCTGGTGAGTGTTAAACTCATTGGCTTGGGTAAAAAGATCGGTTTGATGTTTTTATCGATTTATCGCAGTACTGCCAATTCAAAAAAGTGTAAGATACTTAATTTGCGTCACACAAACAGACTGAGCCAATATGTTTATTGGAGTCTGTGATTGGTGTGGTTACAAGTAAAGTTAAAGTGATTATCTAGGCTAGTTGTGGACAACTGTATAGTTGTCCACTATCTACAGGTGCCCCTAGTGGGTGGCATTACACAATCTAACCCATAAGTCACTCTGGTGACTTATCTACTCTAAATAGTAGCATATATGCTACAGTAAGAATCTACATTCTTACATTGATACACCTGGCTACAGCTGCCTGAATGATAGGGCTCCGATCATAAGATCCTCTTTCTTGAGGATAGGTTAGTTCTGCACACCTCCTTCTACAGTAGAAGTGTTCAGTACCTGGGGATACATGGGTCGTGAGGGGGTCAGAGTTATGTACCTTGAACGATAGCGCATGCTCTACTTCGTTAGGTAAACTAACATGCATCTGTCCATGGCACAACGGTCTAAGTACAACCAAGAGATCATTCGAATATGGAATAATAAATGGAACTCCCCTGTGCAGAACCAACTCTGAACTGACAGAGGACGAGGAGGACAAGCTGTCCATATGGTGACCCCTGTCCCCACTGCCTTTGTAACAGCACTGGCAGACGATAACCCTGCTGCCTGCCTTGTTGGTGCTCAGCTGAGGCTTGTCAATGGACTGTGACATGAGCATAGGACCCAAGGATGCACTGGAAACAAATCAAGGTGTCCTGAGTCAGGGAATGCTTGGGGCACCCTCTGGAAGGCCATCATGTTAACATTGTGTATGGACTTGTAACATGCTTGTTTTATTTAATATGCCCCAGATATGTTTCAAAGCCAGACATACATGAAACAATTAAAATGTTCATAGCATGCATTCCATATTATCACAGGATGTTTTCTGCATGCACTGGAAGAGGCCCTATTGTGAACACATCCTGTGATAATATGGAATACATGCTACAAACATTTTAATTTTTCCATGTATGTCTTTGGAACATATCTGGGATATATTAAATAAAACAAGCATGTTACAAGTCATTACACAATGTTAATATGATAGCTTTCCAGAGGATGCCCCAAGCACTCCCTGACTCAGGACACCTTGATTTGTTTCCAGTGATGCGTAGAAGGTGCTGAATATTTGCAGACTGGGCTGTGCCAAGCGCCTCCTTGCTTGTATCTGCAACTTAAATTTAGGGTTGGGGCTGGCTACAGGTGGATGGTGCATGGCACATGGAGATCATGCGTGACTCTGCAGAGTGATTAGTGCCTGGAAGAATAGATGTACTAATATGCACTCTGAGTTCTCAATAAATCAATGCTAAATGGCATCAGGATCACTCTCAATGCATGCTTAAGGGTTATCCATGGATATATGCTGGAGTTGAGTTGGTCATGTGGAGATATTAGCTGTCAAGAGCAGATGGCCTGGCGGCAACTTCTGAACTTCAGTCACCGTGAGTGTATACAACATGTGTCATGCCACGATTTGAAATTTGAAAGCTTGGGCCTTAGGACTAGCCTAGTGTAGTCATGGTGAGTCTCAATGAACATCCATTAACTTCAACTTCATTAACCAAACTGGTCCTCTGTACTATACAAACAACACCGGCAGTAACATATAGAGGCGAGTACCAAATATATATCCAGATCATTGTCTTTGGGTAGGCCTAGGCATTTCCCAAGCTTGTAATCACCATCTTAGTCTACAAGTCGATAGGATTGAGGCCATGGGGGGCCTGAGGGTGCCTACAGGGGCCTTATAGTGCCTACAGGGGCCTGAGGGTGCCTACAAGGGCCTGGGGATGTAGTGTGGGGCCTGGAGATGCTGTTGGGGGCCTGGGGATGCTAGTGGGGGTCTAAGGGTGCCTCCAGGGGCCTGAGGGAGCCTACAGGGACCTGTGGATGCCATGGGGGGGTACAGGTGCCTCCAGGGGCCTGAGGGTGGCCATGGGGGCCTTGACATAATCCTGACACCCCTTTGTTCGTCCCACAGGGGGCTATCCAGCTCTATTCTCAGGCTAAAACCAGATGGTGCAGGACGGTGGTGGATATGGAGTGCAAGTGATGGATGTCAGTGAATATTGGACCGATGACATAATGCTAACACCCCTTGGTTTGTCCCACAGGGGACTGAAGAGTGCTGGATAGCACCCTGTGGGAGAAAGAAAGGGGTGTCAGTATTATGTCATCTGTCCAATATTCACAGACATCCATCACTTGCACTGTTTTCCTGTGCCATCCTGTGCTGTCTGGTATAAGCCTGAGAAGATAGTTGGATAGCCCCCTGTGGGATGAACAAAGGGGTGTCAGCATTATGTCATCCATCCCATATTCACAGACATCTGTCACTTGCACTGTTGTCCTGTGCCATCCTGCACTGTCTGGTTTAAGCCTGAGAAGATAGCTGGATAGCACCCTGTGGGATGAACAAAGGGGTGCCAGGATTATGTCATCCATCCAATATTCACAGACATCTGTCACTTGCACTGTTGTCCTGTGCCGTCCTGTGCTGTTTGGTGTAAACCTGAGAAGATAGCTGGATAGCCCCCTGCAGGACGAACACAGGGGTGTCAGGATTATGTCATTGGTGTGATATTCACAGACATCCTTCCCTTGCACTCTGTATCCACCACCGCCCTGCACCATCTGGTTTTAGCCTGAGAAGATAGCTGGATCACCCCATGTGGGATGAACAAAGGGGTGTCAGGATTATGTCAAGGCCCCCATAGCCACCCTCAGGCCCCTGGAGGCACCCATACCCCCCCATACCCCCCCATGGCATTCACAGGCCCCTGTAGGCTCCCTCAATCCCCTGGAAGCTCCCTTAGGCCCCCACTAGCTTCCCCAGGCCCCCAATGGCATTGCCAGGCCCTTGTAGGCACCCTCAGGCCCCTGTAGGCACTCTCAGGCCCCTGTAGGCACTCTTAGGCCCCCCATGGCATCCACAGGCCCTTGTAGGCACTCTCAGGTCCTTATAGGCCCCTTCAGGCCCTTGGAGGCACCCTTAAGCCCCCAACAGCATTCTCGAGCCTCTGAAGGCACCTTCAGGCCCCCATGACATCCACAGGCCCCTGTAGGCATCCTCATTCCCCCACTGGCATCCTCCAGCTCCTGTAGGCCCCCTTAGGCCCCCAATGGCATCCTCAGGCCTTCAAAGGATTCCACAGGACTCCTGTGGCCTCAGGTGGATGAACAAGGAGGCTTTAGGCCTCTTCGGGACTCTGGTGAACTCCTCAAGATTATCCCAAATGGAAGACCCACATTTTTCCTTGTGTCTTCCCAAAGTGTCCCCTGAGTTTTCCTACATTGGAATTCCATTGGAAATTTTTCAACAAATTCAAGATTTCCCATTGAATTCTGCAGACTGTAATTTCCTGGGGAGACCATGCATTCTCCCACAGTTTCCCTTGCCTGGACATTCTATAGTCTCCTATGGTTTTTCATGCATGAAAACTCTGGGCAAAATATATATATTTCTTTGATTTTATCCATGATTTATGTCACAATTTCCCAGGGTTTTCCCTCTTGGAAAACCTTTGCAAAAGCACAGAATAATGCCTTGCTGGACAACACAGGAGAAACACTGCATTTATCAAAGATTTTCCATATCATTGTCCAAACATCATCCATCTCATATTCCCAAAGTTATCCCAGGCCTGGAAATCCTTGGAAAACCCACCTGGGCATCACCTTTGATAGAGCTAGTTAGCTGTGGGGCAAACCCCATAGCACCCAGCTAAGTAGCTCGATCAGGCCGCCAGTGTTTCCTTCAGGAAACCAGCAGTTCCTCCTAAAAATAAAACCCCTGACTTGTTAATTATAAGCAAGTGATACCTACGACAAGATTAAGTAAACTGTTCACCAGCCCTGGTGTGTGCCTGTGGGCGCTGCTGCACTGCGTTCCGAATCGCATGTCCGACCCTTTGTCATCGCCATTGTCATCAATGAGTAGTATTAGTAGCATGGAGCACAATAAAATAAAGATCAAATTTTAAGTAAAATTTCACATTGATTCTCTCATTAAATAGATCTTTTCCCAGCCTCTGGAGTTTCGTCACCGTGCAAGCTCGCTGATGACGAGTAAGCACATTATGTAATCATGTGCTCTTGCTCACCATTAGCACCACTGGGGCTCAACCACCGAAGTTCATGGTCTGATACTTTGTACCTGATATATAGCACCAAGTAGCTAGCCATATTTGTGATTCTGATACATGCACTGCAGCTTGTGGAGGGACTCACTCTCCTGGTCACTCATGATTGATATTATTCTCATTGATCCCTTGCTTCCAGGGCTTCTCTGACCCATTCAGATTGTTTATATAGCTATTAAACAGTTGTATTTAATGGCAATGAGTTTTACCTCAGCTATTCCTGTCTCTGCTGCACCCACATTGCCTCCTGGGCTTCTCCCAAGTTCCATCAGCTCTCAAGTGCATATAGCCTCATCCAAAGGCTTATTATGGTTATATATGATACTATATGTGGCTTCTGTCTGCGAAAATGGTATTTTAAGCTATATTTCATGTCTGAAGAGTCTGAGAGGGCATAGACACAGCTGTGGAATTTCAGGGTGGTTTTTGAGGATATGAAGTACCAGGTGCATTCATTTTATTGTTTTACATCTATTATTTGATTATACTATCATTTTGAAGGGAGGGGGGAACATTATCAGGGCTGACAGATGATGTGTGGTGGTTTTTCACCATTTATCACCCCATTCTTCATCCTGTTGTCCCTGGAGCCATATAGGTATCACTGGGCCTCTGTTATATTTATATCATCTCATATAAATGTTCTAGGTCAGCTAAAAGCTGCCCATGAACTCTCCTTTCCCACAAAGAGGTCAAGTGCCATTTGGGCATTTCAGGACTTACACTTGCACCCAGTGAGTTCCACAGCCCTACAACATCATTTGATATATATAGGCTAATAAATGACCATCTATAATATTCTTACCCTTCCATATATGCATCAGAATGCAAAACTTCGAAATCAGAGGAGGGAGGGGAAGGTGTCTCCTCACTCTCCCCAATTGCTTTCTGTGATTATTCTTTGCATTTATTCTATCATAGCATTCCTAATAAGCTCAAATATGCCCCCCAGAGCACCAATGTACATGGTCCACACTCTAAAATAAAATATTTCATTAAATTTAATTAAATGCTTGTAAATATATTAGTACATCCTAATCAGCTGGAAATCATATTTGAACTACATATTAAATACTTAAAAACTACTTATAAGGGCAACCTCCAGGGGAAGTGGAATATCACACTGAACACTGGCAGATGGGAATCCGAAGATATATAAGCTCACAGAAGACTACATACAAGGATACACACCTGGCAGATGGGAATCTGAAGAGAAAAGCCTAAGGTTCCCACTGCCAAGGTAACTACCTAAAGGAGTACGCAAATAAGTGCCGGGATGTACTGTGATTACGTAACGGGATTGGATTCCAATCCCATTACGTAACACAAGCGCTTATGTGAGTGAGAATGGATGCCAAGTTACGTAATGGGATTGGAATCCAATCCCATTATGTAACTGGGTGCTTAAGTAAGCAAACTTGAACGAAAAGATGGGGGCAAGGGAGATAATGGGGGGAAGGGAGAAGTGGGGAAGAATAGATAGGAAGAAGAGATAATAGAGAAGTGTAGAACCACATGAAATGGGGTTCCCCTTACATCACCCCCCTTCTAGAGTGTGATGTCCCGACACACTGAGACCTACTGGAGGGACAGGTGCTTTTTGACGGAAGGTGTCGAAATCAGCAGCACGAATGTGACGAGGGGCACCAGGATGGAGGAGGTGGAAGTCGGCAATGAGGTCTGGGGCTGCTAAATCTGTCTCAGGAATCCACTCATCATGCTCATACCCATAACCCTTCCACCTGACCTTGTATTGGAGTTTCCTGTGGCAGAATTGACTGTCCAAAACCTGTTCAACCTCATAATGCTCATCTTCCCCTACAAGGACTGGGGGAGGTGGAGGTTGAGCTTTCCGACCAGGAATGGGGTCTGGAGGGGCTGGGAGGAGCTTCACCACAGGGAAGACAGGGTGGAGGCGACTCATCGACTTGGGGAGTCGAAGACGGTAAGCATTGGAGCCGACCTTGTGTTCCACTAGGAATGGGCCTAGATTCTGATGTGACACTTTCTTAGAGGGGTGAGTGGTGCTAATGTTGCTTGCATCTAGGAAGACCTTGTCACCAGGAACAAAGGTAGGGGCTGGCTCACGACGACATTTATAGTATCAAGCCATATCCTCTTTTGCCTTTACAAGGGCAGCTTGGGCTTCAGACAGGGAGTCGGCCATTCATTGTTTGAACTCATTCACAGCTTCTCTCCTAGATGGCTGCTGGTGAGGTTCAAAGCCCATGCGTGGGTGGCAACCAAAGTCAAGCATGAAGGGAGTTTCTTTTGTGGATGAGTGAACATGGTTGTTGTACTGGAACTCTGCAAGGGGTAGGAGGTCATCCCAGTCGTCCTGTCACTCATTCACAAATAGACGGAGGTATTGCTCCAGCTCTTGGTTGACACGTTCTGTCTGTCCATCGGTCTGTGGGTGGTATGCAGTGGAGGCAGCCACCTTGATACCTAGAAGTCTGTATAGCTCACGAGTGAACTCACTGACAAACTGTGTACCTCGGTCTGAAACCACACAGAGGGGTAGGCCGTGGTGTCTCCAAACATGATCCCTAAAGAGACGAGAGGCTCCCAATGCTGTAATTGTGGTCAAGGTGGGGATGAAGTGAGAATGTTTGGATAAGGAATCCACAACAACAATCACAGCATCGTACCCATGCGACTCAGGGAGTTCAACAATGAAGTCGACACTGACCGTGTCCCAACGCTGCTCAGGAACCTCCAGAGGGTGTAGTTCTCCGATAGGCAATCGATGCTGAGCCTTGGTGCGCAGACATAGGTCACACGCCTTTGTGTAGCTACCAATGTAGCAAGACATGTGGGGGCCACCAATAGTTCCGAGAGACAAGTTGCAAGGTCTTCCAATGTCCAGCATGGCCAGCAATACGAGTGTCATGATGTTGGGAGACAATTCAACGTCGTAAGCCATGCTGATCAGGGACATATATCTTTCCACAGAACAGAAGTATACCATCCCTCTCACTCCACTCTGATGACTTCACAGACTTCCCAGTAGTCTTGCAAAGTTCCTTACCAGCACGTGCAACCGACTCCTCTAGCTCTCCCTCCTCGGTGCCATTACGAATGTCCCTCAGGATGTCATGTTCTTCACCTGTAAACTCCAGTCCTTCCAGTGCACAGATGACAAAGAGTTCTGGTTGGAGAAGCACCAAATTATCATTGTCATTTGAGCCAGTGCCATGATCAGGTCGGCGTGAGAGTGCATCTGACTTCCCCATTGTCTTGCCAGGACGATGGTAGAGGTTGAAGTCGAACCGAGACAGATAAAGAGACCAGAGGGCTTGGCGACGGTTGAGCTTTTTAGCCATGCAGAAATATTCGAGATTTTTGTGGTCTGTCCAGATCTTGACATGATGTCTCGCCCCCTCAAGGAAGTGTTGCCATTCTTCAAGGGCACGCATGATGGCGATGACAAGCATGATACTCAACAGCGCCTACTACACTACAAAAGATGCTCACTGCACACGCGCCTATCATCATCAGCTTTCGCCAGACCATCATCTGCTGTGCTACCTCCAGTCCGCCAGATACATCATCTCCACACTCATTCAATCTTCATCAATTCTATTTTCGATATGCCGTCCAGCATTGCCGCCACCACATCCCATGATTCATTTCAGATGACCGCCAAGCCAGACATACACATTGGGCCACACATTGAACTTCCTAGTCGACATTCTCCCCTTGATGTTCATTTATCCAATCCTCCTCCACATGTCGCACATCGTCGGTACTATCGTCTCTATATCGAATCTCCTGAAGGTCCATTCCGAGTATTCCCCTCATATCCTCCTTATCGTGTTCACGATTGCATATGGGTATTCGATCAAACTTTCCATGCTCCCTTCTACGTCATCAGTTTTGACCCAAACTTCAAACCAGTGAATGGTTGGCATCATATCATCCTCAGGAATAACTGGTACATCAAAGAGCACGGACCAGGAACAGAGATTTGCTACGGTTATGTGCCTAAGGACTTCGTCAAGAAGGGCTCATCTTCGTTCCCTCTCTGGAGGATATTCAAGTGTTGTGATTGGTTCACATGTTTCTGAGTTGTCATCAAGTCACATGACTCACTTACTCATCTTCAGAGATATTTGACAAGCAACTGGAATCCTATTGGACGGCTATGACTCATTTTCTTCACATGACTCACTCGCTTCTTTCTTGTACTTCTATTTCCAATTGTTCCACATGGTCTATTGTCTGTGACTCACTTCTATTCTATTTCTGGCTTCTATTTCAAATTCGCTGCCACATTTCCCTTCATTTCTTCGACCACCTGACTCATTTTTCCATTTCCTTACAAACCACATTCCTATTTTGGTTTTCTGCCTCTCGCCATTAGTCATTTCTCCTGTCTGCTGTTGACGACATTGTTGTATGGCATACTCGCATCGTTTGTTGTTCTGCTCATGTATATAAGGCCTGTTTCGCCTTAGTGTACCCCAATTCACCTCTTTCAGTTGGATTCACTCGTCTAAGTCTAAGTCTACTGCTACGTCTACTACTACTACGTCTACATCAAGGCCAGCTTTGTCAATCATGTGACACTTGCTGTTGTATCTCATCCACACTTACATCAGCGTATTACATCATCATCATCATCATCACTGCTACATCTTCGTCTTCATCTTTGTTCTACCTTTGTTGCTGCTGATAGCAAAGTGCACTGAGCCGAACACCAGTGTTAGTAGCCATGCAACGATGACACTGCTACCCACTGTCTTTTGGATCCATTTCCGAAAGTAAACCGACAGCGAGCATTTCCTTGTCATGGATCTCATAGTTGCACTCAACCGGATTGAGACTCTTAGAGAAGAAGGCTATGGGGTGCCATTTGTTATCGACCTTGGACTGTTGGGAAAGAACAGCACCGGTTGCAAAATCAGAGCTATCTGCTTCGACACGATATGGGAGGTCGTCATCTGGGAATGCAAGGATGGGTGCAGATGATACCAATCTCTTTATAGTGTCGAAGGCAGCCTGCTGTGAGGGTCCCCATGTCCAAGGAGTGTCTTTGCAAAGCAGGTCCAACATTGGATGTGCATGGTGTGAGAACTTCTCAATAAATCGACGATAGAAGTTGGCAAAACCAAGGAACGACTGCACCTCCTTCTTATTGTTAGGTGTTGGCCACTCAGCAACACCAGCAACCTTGACAGGACCCATTTCGGCTTTCCCATGAGAGATGATGAGACCTAGGTATTCAATCTTGGTCTTGTCAAAGTCGCACTTGTCAGGATGCAAATAAAGCTTGTGTTCTCTGAGATGCTGTACCACTTTCCATACAACTTTATGGTGACTTTCTAGATCTTCTGAAAAGATCAGAATGTCATCCAGATAAATGCATATGACACCTTCAGCAATGAGGTCATGGAAGATGTCATTCATCATAGTCTGGAAAGTGGCAGGGCTGTTAGTGAGGCCAAAGAACATCACTAGAGGTTCAAACAGTCCCTGATTTGTCCAATTCAGCCTGCTCTCCTGGAGAGAGGGGGTATACATTGGGTGAGGCTCTGGGGTTGGCTCCAGGTTCTAACTCGATGGCATGATCCCATGGTTTGCGTTCTGCAAGCTTATCAAACAACTCCTTTGCAAAGACATCTTTGTAATCAGACAGGTAGTCTGGAAGAGTGTCTGAAGGTTGGGAGTTGCGCCAGGCTGCTTCTGCAAGGCGTTGGGATGTTGTTGAAGAAGCACGAATGAACTCAGCTTGGGGAGGGAGCATAGCGACTAGAATGCAGTCACCCTCTTCAATGGCCTCATCAGATGTGCCTTCAGCCATTTCAGAATCACCCCCATACTGTTGACTCAGGAGAAGTTCTTCTTCAGCTGTTGATCCATCTGAATCATGCATGAGAATAGGGAAAGGCCCAATACGGCAGGTGCGCAGTCATAGGGCCTTCTGATGTTCTTCCTTGATGATGTTGCAACATGTATGGCACTGGGGAGGACACCGAGTCATCCATACTTCTTGAGACTTCCAGTCAACTTCTGGATTGTGGTCCCGAAGCCAGGTGTAGCCAAGGATCATACGTTGACACCCTAGGTGCGTAACAGCGAACACAGCTCTCTCAGAATGGTCTTTGTACTGCAGAATTAGATCAACGACTTCAGTGATAGATCCAGATTCATTGGGTGAGCCATCAACATTGTACACAGGAATAGGACAAGAGAGTGGTCGTCCAGTGAGGTGGTTTTCCTTAACAAATCCTGAGTCAATAAACAAGCCAGTGGCACCAGAGTCAAGTAGAGCGCGAACCAACTTGATCTCTGCTGTGTCTGTGGTTTGAACCTCAACTGGGAGAGAGAGGGAGTTTGGGCCTGGGGTGGAAGCAACAACATACTGTGCAGGAAGGTTTCGTTCCCATTTTTTACAACAGAAGCGAGTAAGAGGTCGGAAAGGAGTCAAGGGTTGTGTGTCTAGCATTTTGGTCTCCATAGCTGAGGAATCAGGTTCTGAATCTGTATATTCAGCATTTACCTGATTATACAGCAGTGGAGCGAAATGATTGGAAATTGGCAGCAGGGGCACACTATTCATCTGCTGCACGACACAAAATCCTCTTCTTCTTCCTGAGGCTCTGGACCATCCTCCTTGATAGGGCTTGCAGCTTTATGATCAGCAGATGACACCAAGTGGGCGATCCATTCCTCCTTCTCTTCTGCAGTCATGGTATGAACATCAAAGGCTTGAGGACATTCTCTAGAGAAGTGGCCTGGTTTTCCACACCTATGGCAGACAAGAGAACTGGATTGACGACGACGAGTGGCATCTACCTCCATTGCTACTCGCTGAACAGCTGTGGTGACAGCAGGT
This sequence comes from Ramaria rubella, assembly GCA_015039355.1. Classification (NCBI taxonomy): domain Eukaryota; kingdom Fungi; phylum Basidiomycota; class Agaricomycetes; order Gomphales; family Gomphaceae; genus Ramaria; species Ramaria rubella. Next base: position 129,051 of record MU134438.1, on the reverse strand, counting down.
GGGGCTAGCTGAAGTTGTGGTCCCAAATCTGATTGGTGAGATGGGTGTGGGTTTCTGTGGTTAAGACCAGTAGAGACGATGGTGGGGCAGGCTGAAGTGTTTGGTGTACCACAGGAAGCACTTTGAAACACTTCATTGGCAGCATGTGCCTGTGAAATTGTCCTAGCCACTGAAAACCATTCAGAAAGGTCATCATCTGAGGGGCGTCCTTCAACCATATTTGCAATCCGACTCTGGACAGAGGGGTCTAGACCGTGACAAAATTTCATGACCAGAGAGGCTTGTTCCATATACCCAGACTTCTCGACCAGTTCCTTGAATTCGTCGATGTAATCATCAACCGTGCGACAACGAGACTCAAGCTTGCACCTGGCAGTAGTCTCTTCATGAGGAAGGAAGAATGTTGATTTGAATGCTTTTTCAAATGAAGCCCAAGAAGGATGAGTAGGCCTGCCAGTTTTGGTTTCCATCTCAAATATATGTGTGGCAAATGAAGAGGCATGACCAAATTTCATGAATGACAGGGCCCAGAGGACCTTGGCATGATCATTGGCAAATTGGGTCGGGCATAGGGCAAGGTAGAGCTTGCATGAGTTTAGGAAGGCTTGTCCTTTCTCTCTGTCACCACTGAAGTCAGCTGGAGTGGCAGGTGTTGCACATTTGTGAGTGGTGGGGGGGGAGAGTGACATGGTCATGAGGTTGGCGACATCATGGTTCAAAGTGTGTACTTGGACATCTGTTTGCCGGAGTTGTTGTGATAACAATTCCTTCTGCTCTCTCTCAACACGTAGGGCGGCCTCTAGGACAGCAACATGTTGGTAAAGCTCATTGTAAGCCGCTTGGAAATCAAAGGAAATAGGGTCTTCAGGGATGGGTGTAGACATAGTGGAGATAGATGGAATATAGGGTGCTATGTAGAGAGTGTACCAGAGAGGTTCTGAACTGCTACCTAAAGGAGTATGCAAATAAGTGCCAGGACGTACTGTGATTACGTAACGGGGTTGGAATCCAATCCCGTTACATAACCAGGCGCTTATGCGAAGGAAAATGAAGAATGAATGCACTGTGTTTATGTAATGTGGTTGGAATCCAATCCCATTACGTAACACAAGCGCTTATGTGAGTGAGAATGGATGCCAAGTTACATAATGGGATTGGATTCCAATCCCATTATGTAACCGGGTGCTTAAGTAAGGGAACTTGAATGAAAAGATAGGGGCAAGGGAGATAATGGGGGAAGGGAGAAGTGGGGAAGAATAGATAGGAAGAAGAGATGTGTAGAACCACATAATGGGGTTCCCCTTACATTTCCCTTCAGGGATTCTCTTTGGAAAATGCACCCAGTTCCCAAGGGTTTCCTGAGGGTTTTCCAGGTTGGAAAATTTTGGCATGCCTCCAGTGTCATTGAGGACCTCGAGTAGTCGTTGTACTAGTACCAGCTGACAGTAGACCTAATAGGGATAGAGGGATAGAGCTCAGAGATGCGTTAGGTCTATGGCGCTGCCTCTGTAGCATGCGAGCGCCCGAGATCAGTTTCGGCCTAGATAAATTAGTATGATTTTGAAGCGTACAACGTGCAGCAGCTGATTTCTTTCTATACATCCTGCTATCTCATTGAAGTCGGCGCATGCTTTTGCTAAGTTGGTCTAGAACCAACCCCGGATAACCATCACGGTGCATGCAGCACCTGCGTTCGTTGTTCTCGAGGTTCTTCAGGCGTCACACGGGCCGTGACGCATACAGCTTGCCTTCTCCAATGTCACACTTACCCCGTACAGACAAGGCCGAGAACACTCTCCTCAGGTGAACTCTTTGAGGTCTTCATCTAAAAATAGACTCGTTCAAGTCACCGTTTATGTAATCCTATTACATAACCCAGCGCGTTCGTATTCATACAACTGAAGGTCATGAATCCGATTCATACAAAGCAAATTATGGTCCAAACAAAAACAAAGGTGAAGGCAAACCCAGAACACAGACAGACAGACTCTTTCCATGTCCCAGTGTAAGATAAAATCATACCGCAGCTTTATCACCTTTGAGATCCTTCCAAAACTGTTTGTGCGCATCCTTGACATGGTTGGTGACTACGCCGATTGGTGTGGTTTCACCGAAAATAGCTGTAGGTGATTTTTTTTCTTGTCTGTCCATGAAATTAAATTATAACAGTTCAACTACACGGCGAATGCAGAACATACCTGCAACGTACACACTTCCACCCGTCACCGTCTTTTCTCTTCGCGAGAACGCGGCACAGGGAAGAGAACATCAGGCGCTCATCGGGAGTCATATTACGCGCGGCCTGTTCATCCTCTGGTGGAAGCTGCACATGTGGCGATAGAGGCGAACGAGAGGGTGTTTGCATTTTCACATCACGATTGGATCTCTGTGTTTCCCCATCCGTGGTGTCCTGTTGCAGCTCCTCTGTTTTAGCCCTCTTTGCAGGCCGGTCAGAAGGTGTCGCGGGGCGCGGGTGTGGTACCTTGGGCTGCGGTAGTATCAGCGGCGGGGCGGGTTTCCACCCAGCACCGACCCCTACGTACGTGCGGACGATCTGCTCATGAACATCACTCGGGGAAGGAGACTTAGGAGGTCCTTTCTTTTTTCTCATGTGTAAGGCATCCACAATGGGAGTATTGATGGTCGGACTTGAGTGTGGCACAGGCCCTGATCCAAGCTTTGAGTGGTAGGTTGGAACAGATACACGTCTCCGAGGCGCCTCACTTCCCATGTCTATATTGTTTGATTCCACGGGCCCAGAAACAGTACGCAGGATGTGATGTGATCTGTCCCTTGACCCAGTTGACATGATAGGTTCCCCTCCCGACATTGTCGTCCCTGTCTGAACCGCTGGATCTGACGTTTTTCGAACACCCCACGGTTTAACAAACGGGAACTCTCGGTCTGTTTCCGACATAGAAGACGGAAGAGCAGTGTGAGGAGTCATGGGTGAGGGAATGGGAGACGTTCGCCCCGATTTTATCTCATTTGCGCTGTGGTGAGATGGTTGAATCGAGGGAGCAACGCCCCCAGGCTCGCCAATAGTAGTCTAGTAGGATTTCGTAGGGTGAGCAAAAATAAATAAAATACAACAAGGATGAGACAAACATTGTAACTTGAACGTTTGAGCAGTGCTTCGAGCTCTGTGACACGTGTTTGCGATCGAGCGAGTTTCTGGAAGAGAAGCTAAGTGATTGTTAACCGACAGAAGCCAACCTACACACCTCGTACACCTCATTTACTTCATGTGTAACTATAAGGGATAAGATTGGATGGATAATCATAAAGACCCTCACTGGCAGAAAATTTACCCACATTCATCAGCTTGAATTTTCAAGCGTCTTTCAATGATCTCTTCGACTTGAGCCAATGGAATATGACTGGCGTCATCCCCACCACTAGCATCGCCCCCTTCTTCTTCCATTTTAATTGTGATCCCATTACTGGGTCCAGGTTTCTTCCCAACTTCGCACTGCTGCTGACAAAGCCTCGCGAATTCGGCTTCAGCGTCTAGTTTAACTCTTAGCTCTCTTTTCTCACCCTCCAATCTCGCTTTATCTTCCCATAGCCGCGCATTTGCGACGCTGAGCATCTCGCGTTCACGAAGAGCCTTTCGTCGAGCCTCCTCCGCCTCTCGTCCTTCCTTGATTATCCGATAATTCTCGGCACCTAAGCGCTCAGCTTCGCGTGAATGTGTGGCTTGCTGCTGAGCAAGGGACGACTCAAGTCGGGAATTGCTAATATTGACGTTTCTGAGGTTTTCTGTTTGTGCGTGCAGTGTAGAATGTAGAATGTGTAGCTGTTTGGAGGAAAGATTCCAAAGCGATTCGAGGCCAGATTTAAGAGACATAAGGTCCGAGTGCAAAGGAGAAGTTGGTTCCGAAGAAGAAAATGTGGGTGAATCCAACGTGGGGCGAGAAGGAGGAAGAGGCGAAGGGTGATGATTGTGAGGGGTGTGAAGATTACGCGTGTCGAGTGATAAACTAGGGTGCCGCTGCTGGGGGTTATGAGATGGATTCAGCTGTTCAGGTTGTGAGATATGTGCATAATGTCGTCGGAAACTAGGAGGTGCAGACGGGTGCGGGGAAAGTTGACTAAAATAACGAAACAATTAGGGCATGCTAAGCCTGGGATGATACTCTGCCCCTCCGCAAGGTCTTAGTGGAAGATTGCATACGAAAGAACATACCTGCTCGAATCCTGAGCTCTTACTGATTGATTTGGTCCTCGCATATGGAGGGTATTCCTGGAGATAGATGGCACGAGATCATTCAGCATATTGCCCACTCACGTCAAAAGAGGAGGCAGCAGTTTGAAAATACCTCGCATCTCGTTGTACTCCACCGAAGTTGACCTCATTGGGGCTCATATGTGCACCATGCTGCGGGGGGTATGTTGTGAACGTCCTAGGCCCTTGTACATCAGGTGATCCAGCGTTCGTTGTGTGAGAATGTCGATGTTGGCTCATTGCAAACACGTTGGAGAACAGTACGGAGAGGGTATCAGTAATTGAGCGATAAGTTTTTACTGGACATAGAAAGGTGGTGAAAGGCGGTGAGGCGAGGCGCAGAATCACGTGACCAAGCTAGTTCCTCCTGATAATCGCTGCCAATCGATCACGGTGAGCTCAGCGCCGTCAATGCGCTCAGATGTGATTTCTCCCACTTAAACTAGTATGCAAGTTGAGAACGGAGCTGGTGGCCACTATTAGGCAAAATCTGTCAATGGTTGTAACCACAAGTTCAAAGTGAAAAAAGTTTGAAGTGAACTTTGAAATTTGCATAGCTAATTACCACATTGCACAGCAGATACAGAAGCCACTATTCCTGGTAATTACATATATATATAAATTTCCGGCATTGACAGATGACTGGTTGGCATGGTGCGCGTGGGGCACAACTATATGTCTAATCTCAACCTCACATTCTCTCTGATGTCCGAATGTTAATATTGTAGGTATTTCTATAACTCCAAAAGAAACTACATCTTCCCCTCAATGAAGTGGTGAGCTGAGAAGGCAAAAACTTACTGACCCACAGCAGCAGTTGAGACAAGAAATCATTCAATAATGTAGCTCAGTCACGGGCTTCCGACACAGCACTCAAACACCCACAAGGAATCGATCACAGATGTTCCGATTGTGGGACTCGGGCGGTACTTGAACTGATGCGCAAACGCGCAAAGAGCAGCCTATTGATACTCAAGCCCTTCTTATGTACCAAACAGCGTGTAACCGTTTTGGCAAAAGGAATCGATCGATACTAAACATTGTGAGCACACGGTGGCTTGCTCGGAGACCAACTGCAGCTGCACGCTCTCACTTGAGCGGACCATACCTTTTGGAACTACTCATAGGCAATCTGTTTCATTTTGAGAGATATTCTTCGCTGCCAGAACTGATGATGCCCCTGGAGTTTGGGTACATTACACTTGCTTCCGAGCTCACTTCCCATGCCGGCACCATTGGAAAAGGAAACAAGAAGATACGCTCAGAAATTGAAGCATCTGCGGATCCATTCATTGTATTCAAACTTCTTTGATTATAATTCTTCCGAATCATTCCCAGAATTTGAATTCCCTCGACTCACGGTTTCCCACGCAACGATATTGACTTAGCCGGACTCCCGACCCAGGCGGTTGGCTCAGCTAGTCGGGTAGGGTACTGGATGACTATCCGTAGCCCAAAAATCCTAAATCCTAGTTCTAAAGTGGAGTCGGATCGTGAAATATAGACAGCTGTCAGATTTAGAACGAGGAGTCATACCGTAACACCGAAACCACAGAAATAGAACTTACAATAATATTCACGTCGGCAGACATGCGGCATGTGGCGCCAGCGGTCTGGTCCCACCCAGCTAGCAATGTAGGTATGGCATATTGCCTGCCAAACATCCTCGGTGACCGCCTTCGACGATGACAACAGCGGAGACAAACTTCTCTTGAGTGTTATAGTTGGTAAGTGTGGATCTGCCCACCTGTCGCCACTCAGCGCTCGTGCCACATATGGAAGGTTTGGTATGGTCACTTTGGCCGGAGAGCTTGAGAGTGCGCGGAGGGGAGAGGGAAACTGCAGGGGGAGAGGGAGAGGCGGCGACAGTGGCCATAAACCATAGTGGGCATTTCAATGCCGGATTGGGACCAGCTATCAGCACCTGCTCACTTAGATATTTAGGAAATAGGTTATGAACATGGGGCAGATCTGTGTTCATAACTTGTCATTTAGGAATTGCAAAATCGTTCCAGTGGACTTTTAAAAGGCTTCACTGTCGCCACCTGTTATCAGTTAACACACCAGTCAAACCATAGCTTTCACAGCTAGGTCCCTGGCTCATTTTGCCACATAAGGAAGGAGGGTTGTTGTTACAGGGTGCTCAAATGTATATCTTATCAACCACAGTTTAGCTCATGTAGCAGATGTAGGTTTTGTAAACCTTCTGGCAGCCAGCGCTGTCGCACAAGTGCTCCTCATAGTTATACGGAGGTGGAACCAGTGAAAGGTATTTATACACAATTACAAGGCTACCTACTTTACAATACAGGCAGGAAAACAGACCAAGCTCCAAAACAAGAGGGAATGGTCCTTCCACCTCTCCTTGCTCATTCTGGCCATAGGGGTATTAAAAAAACCAATTCAATAGGATCTTCTTTTGACGGCTGGGAAGTGCATGTTACCTAAACTCTCATATGTGTGCATATCTGTGAACTACATGAGGTGCCTTTCAATTCCAACTCCCTGCAGCTGCTATTCTTATAGATGACATCAATCTATGTCTAAGATGTTGCATAACACCATCCACCCAAATTAAATGTCTTTGCAAATCACATGTCTCCCGAAGGGATTTAATTAATTCCAACACCATTAGGTTCAAGCCAGTCCCACTTGCAGCTCTGGGCTCCATCTGACATTAACAAAACATTCATAACATTATCACATCACAAAATGTTTTTGATATTTTTGTGATTGTGATGTGACAAACACCAAGTGCTGGCAACAATGCGACATGATGACATCACAAAAGGTTTTTGACCATTTTGTGACTGTGATGTGACTAACTCCAAGTGCTGGCAAAGATGCGACATGATAACATCACAAAAGGTTTTCAACCATTTTGTGACTGTGATGTGACTAAATCCCAGTGCTGGCAACAATGCGACACGATGACATCACAAAAGGTTTTTGACCATTTTGTGACCGTGTTGTGATGCCCTTCAAGCACTGGCAACAACATAACTGTTTTCAACCTTCCTGCGACCATGAGGACACAAACATGATTTGGTCACAACGTTCTTGTTTTTTTCTTTTTCTTTTTCTTTTTCTTTTTCTTTTTCTTTTTCTTTTTCTTTTTCTTTTTCTTTTTCTCCGTGGCAACAAAATTGAGTAAACAATACAGGTGATACATTTGGCCATTGCCAAGCTGGGAAGGAATGGAGTAATTGGATGATCACCCAGTGGGGTTTGATGCAGAACTTGTCTCAAATGCCTAGACACTCCTGTGTGTGCAGATCCACTGCCTACAGCACTACCTTGCTCTAGTGCAGGCCTATCTTCAGAGACCCAACGAGAAGGCTACAATGGTCTCTCTGTATGTGGAGTAGCTGCTTGGCATGCTCAGCCCTCTTCCACTTTCTGTATGCTCATGTTTCAAAGCAGATTACTGTGCCAAGCATGCACACTGGTAAGTCTACAATCTGGAAATCTAGCTTTCACAGCTAGTTTCCTCTGTTTCTTCCTATTTTTCTACCTCTTTTACAACCCTTTACTAGCAGGAAGTGGGCCACGGCTTATGCCTGGCAGGTACAATTCCCACCAGCAAGAAGTCATAACCTCAGAGTTCCAAGTCACACATCATGATTTATACACCCCTGGAGACAGGCTCCCAGAAAAGATGGTGTACTGGATAGACAGTTGGTTGGATTTTGTCCTCATATCTTGCTGATGTTTTCTGTGAAATGTGCAGCCATAATGCCTATACACCATTGATTCTACTAGTGTTCCATGTTGCTTACTTCAAGCCTGTCATCTCAATCCTCTAGCCAATATGCAAGGTGAAGGTTGAATACTATTACTGCTGTACCTTTGTTTTCATAATTACACATAGACCTGTGCCCATGTCATGCTGTGAGAATCCAACTGATGTACCTATCTGAAGTAATTTTGTCACCCAAATATTGAGAACCTTGCCTGATAGCACCTTTGCAAGCTGTAAATGCCACCACCTGCAAAGTTGTATTCTGTCCATATTGTGGAGCAACTACTGGTATTGTCAAAAAACAAGGTACTCTCAAAATTGTTCATGACAAATTTAGAGCAAAAAAAGGTGTGGATGAAATGGAAAAATGGAAAGCAAGTTTTGGGAATGCTATACAATGGCAGAAAGAGCTCTTGGCAAGCAGCCAGTGAAGATTTGAATCTATTGAAAGTTTTGGATTTATTAGATGGATTTCTGCTGAGGTGAATTCCCACTATGTGAGGTAGTGACAAGATTGCGAACTCTGACTTAAAATCTTATCATGGCAGACCACAAGAATATATGGCAAAATATCTCCATCCCACCTGTCTGTGTTAAACCGTCTGTACAACAAGATGGTGCAAGTAATGAAGATAATCTCACCATCAAACTTAGGTACAGAAATCATATTTACAAATGCCCTCATTAAGCAGGGCAGCCTTGCAAAAGGTGTTTCTACATTGCAGCTTATGGTACAACTTCTGTTCATTACATAACTATAGGAACAACGAGAGTTCTTGCAAGCCTCCGTGGATATGTTCAATGGTGAAATTCCTGGCAACTTAATTTAATTTGATTACTTTACACATCAAATGATATGACTGACTTTATTGGACAAAATAAAAAAACTTTCCAAAAATCCTGCATATATCACACATGATAGAGCAAGATCCTGCATTATCCTTTAAGATATGGGATGATCATGACACATCACACAAAGATACCTTATAGTCCTGTGTGATTCTGCATGATTTTATGTGATTTATTAGGATTTTTCAAGATACCAATGTGATATGGGTTAATCTTTCATGATTTGTACTGACTTTTCAGTTTTTGGAGTCCTGAGTGATCACTGAGGATTTGCCAAAATCAAGGAATACCTCTAGATCACACTGTGTCATTCAGGATAGCTGCATGTGATTTACATAGTTCATGTATGATATTCCCAAATCACTTATCCTTTTAAATCATGATGTGATACCTTCATGATAATTGGGTAGTGCATGATTTAGGAGGATCCATCAGGATCTGGGAAAATGCTACACTCATGGAGGATTTTGAATGATTGGACGGTATTGTTATTTCAAGACTAGCAAAACAATTCTTAATAACTCAGAAAACATCAAACCATTAAACCATTATTAATAATTATTCAGTGCGTCAATGACTTTTCAAACACAGTGTTCGTCCTCTCATGCCCTGTTCACTACCTGTCGCAGGTCTCTTCAGAAGTGTCCTCAACATTAGAAATGCTGGTACCACGACACTGCAAACGCCGTCTTCAATGGAAAACCGTCTCCTTGCTGAATATTGTGATGGAAGCAGGCCGGGTATGTTTTCTGTTGACATTGCCTTTGCTTTCCTTTTGAATGACTGTATATCCATTCAGCCTTGACTATCCCTTTGTGAGCACGGTCACGGTGTTTGGTGGCTGTCGTCATTCACACTAACATCTTTTCAGACCTTGTCAGTCAACATGTTATCAAAAGGTGACTTCTATGTGAGTTCATGATCCATCATCCTAACGCCCTGATACATGATGTTGAGCTGATACATGCTAGTGAGCTGCAGCGGCTGATACCTGTCATCAACACTGAGAAACAGCTCAATTTGGCTCAGAATATATCTGAACTCATCAAGATGCAAGTCCGAAAGATGCCGCAGTGAATCACAGTAAGCCAGTGTGCAGAATCGTGATGATGACCGTGCTCAAGTGTTCCTTGCAGCTCCAATTTTATCAGGAGACATTCCTGACGTATGTGACCATGGATGGTCTCGCCAACGATCTTGCGTCGAAGCTCGTGGACAGCGGCGTTCAGCAAGGCAGGCTGATCGTGCTCTACATGGACAAGTCTATTGAGATTTCCCTTTCGATTCTGGCTGTGCATAAGGCCGGTGGTGGCTACATTCCATTGGATATTGATCATCCCACTGAACGCATACAGACAATCATTTGTCTCGTGCAGACAACAACGGTGCTAACCATGACAGAGCATCGCAGTCAACGTGCTTCCACAATCCTCAATGCCACCATGGAGGCGGTGTCCATCGATATCAGAGATCTTTCCCTGGGTGCGAAGCCGGACGTAGGATGTGTTGGCTGAGACAATGTCTGACACGTCCTGTTCACAAGCAGGTCAACAGGGACGCTGAAAGGTACCGTCGTATGGTTCATTGGTCTTGTGGAAGGCTACTCACTCGTTTTTCATAGGTGTCATCCTGACCCATGGATCCATCATTGAGAGCGCCATTGCCTCCCAGGACATCATTGAACCACTGAATGGTCATGTGCTCCAGTTCTCCAACTACACATTCGATGTCAGCATCTGGGTGAGTGCACCTTGAGTTTTCTTCTGCTGACATGTTGGCCATAACAACCTTCAGGACTGGAGTGCCACTTTGATCACCAGGGGAACATTGTGTATTCCATGCAAGCAAAAGCTCATAGATGATCTCTGGGGAGTTAGCTGCGACATGGATGTTCTCATCAATCTGTACGTGACCACACATTGCATTCTGTGGAGGATTTATTTACACCTTCACTTTGTAGCTACGGACCAATGGAAGCTAGCACAAACGTGGTGGCTCTCAGAGGTGTCACTACAACCACCAACTGCACTAGGATTGGGTATAACTTCGGCCTGAATTCTGTGTACAATTTTGATGAACATATGCGACCTGTTCCACTTGGCTGCGTTGGCGAGCTGTTCATCGGCGGCCCCCAAGTCGCACGAGGGTACCTGAAAAATCCCGAGGAGACGGCTGAAGCGTTTGTTGCCGACCTGTTCCATCCTGGATCGACCATGTATGCGACCGGGGACCTTGTTTGCTTGAATCCGGTGGATGGACCGCTCTTGTTTGTGGATTGGCGGGGACACCCAAATCAACATCCATGGCCTCAGAGTAGAGATTGGCGAGATTAAAGTGGTCCTGAAGGTGAGCAGGATGACCATCAGAAATACTGTCGTCATGAAGGTCGATGTAGGGCATGAAACTTTGGTGGTGTTCTTGGAGTACGTTTCAGATGCAAGCACAGAAGACATGACAATCGTTGATGATGAGGCCGTCGGTGAAATCATGGTGTCGCTCAGACATGCCATCTGGCAAAAGCTTCTGAGCTACATGGCGCTCGCTATCTATGTCACCCTCAACTGGTTCCCTGTGGCAAGCATGGGAAAACTAGACCGGAAGGCGCTCAAGCCGTACTTTCACTTGCATGAATAGACGATACAGGCATCACTCACAAATGGCGCAGGTGGCAGCGTCAATGTCGACGTGGTGCAGCTGACAGAGACGCAGCTCGCCGTCAGTCTCTGTGGGCATCGACCTTGCGCATAAGGAAGGCCCCACTGTGCATTGAGGATGATTTTTACACTGTGGGGCGATTCGTTATCTGCCATCCGCCTCGCTTCCACAGCTCGCGAGGCAGGGCTCCACCTTCTAGCCACAGACATTATCTGCAATCCGGCGATTCGCGCAATGTCGAAGATTGCCGAGTCGGCCGTGGTGAATCACTAATATGACAATGATGACGCTCCCTCAGTCACTCTAGACAAGATGTGCCTGAGGATCTCACTGTGTTGACCGTGGACGAACCTCACCTTGATTTCTTGTGGATGAAACTGCTCCCAGACCATGGTCTCTCTGCCAGGCAAGTTGATTGGTTTAGGGTTTAGAAATGCTTACGCTTCGGTACTGACCGCTTTTGTTCCAGCAACATCCTGGATGTATACCCCACGACAGGGCTTCAGACGAGTCTGCTCATGGCCGGACTCATGGGTCTGGATGCATACAATGTTCACCAGGTGTGGAATCTCCCCCTGGTGACGCACAGTGACAGGCTGCAAGAAGCATTTGAGGAGTTCATCGACCATCCAAACGGCATGATGTTCCATACAGTATTCACATTCGACCCTACGTCCAACCGGTGACTTCAAGTATTGATGAGGCCTGGAGCACGGCGCATGGAGTGGACTACCATTGTTGTGTCCAATGAGACTGAGCTTGAGCTCCATGTGGCTGAGTATGAGAGCGGTCGCACTGTTCGACCTTTTGAGCAAGGTGAGGTTGCCACTCGTGCATGCGTCTTCAAACTCAAAGGATTTGCCCGTGTTCTCGTGTGGTGCATGCACCATGCCTTATTTGATGGCTGGGCCATGGACAATGTGATATCTGACCTCCACAATGTCTACGACCGCCGCCCCCTCCCTCTCTGACGTTTGTTCAAACCGATGATCAAAAACCTTGAACGTCTCAACCGTACAGCCGGCGTGGACTTCTTGCGAAGCCATCTAGAAAATGTGTCGCCAACACCTTTCCTTCACAGTTTGCCCAGTGCCCCTCATGTGGCAGCCGATGCGACAGTGACACATGCGATCCACACGGGGCACGACTCATTCGGTCGAGTTCCTATGACGAGTTGCGCGACATCGCTGAAGATTCCATATTATGATAATATTTCCTTTTCGGTGGACCGTAATTAGAAGTGTGTTCTTATCCTAGAATAAATATACATGTGTCGTGTCTATGTGTAATATGGTTTGAATACAACTTATTTTATATATATATATAAATATGTCTGTCGTGGCAAGGTGGATCTGAATGGCACAATTCCGCTGCCAGGGGGAGAGAGCGTGGATGGTTGTGTTGGAGGACTCAGCGACAACACAGGGAGGAACATCAGATGAGAATGAGCATTGGGGTCATGCTAGAAAATGAAACGAACGAGGTCAGCCAAATTGAATAACGACGCGACAGGACTGACCTGTAAACCTAATAGTATCTCGACGTGTTCAGGGCCCTCAATATGAGCATTTTCACTGTTTTTGACAGGTGTACTGATGTTCACGGAGCTGGCAATGAGAGTCATCTGGCGCGAGCCTACCAGTGTCCAGTCTGCCGGCGAGACACTTGTTGTCGTCAACACACACTGCAATGCAATCAACTAATGTCAAGTCTCTCACTACAAGATTGTTGTGTGCGCTCTCAGGCATGGTAGGAGCGTCTTCGAGGCTCCGGGCTACCATGCCTTGCCTTATCGCCGCGACCGTCTTTGACTCGTTGTCCATTGCCCTGAGTGCACGGTCAGTGGCATATCTCCTGAATATTCAAGTGACTTAGCTGATTTTGTGGTCATTTAGACTGTCATATTCAGAAAATAATCTATCTGACCTGTTGGGGAGATCACGACACACACCGGGATTGGGTTTGGAGGTAATATTTGGCATGTTGGCGAAGAGCTACAAGGGAGCAGGAACGATTCTAGGAAGCACGCCAGGACGGTTGAGGATTGCGATGTCCATAGTTTTTGGTATCGGTGGAGTGTTATTGAAGATCGGAATGTCATCGCTGTGCAGGATTTCTACTATTCTTTTTGATCTGATCTTGATTATCTGCGGGATTGGGTGAGTGTAAATCCTGGTATTTTCAGCGGTCGCTATCAAGGCTCACCTTCAGTACAATTCCAGGTACAGTGTGACTATTTCTCTTTGCGAAGCCAGATCCGACCTCCTTGGGCATGTGAAATGGCTGCTGCACTTGGCCTTGAATGTGGTGCTCAGGACTCCAAGGCACACTCTCCTGGAGATTTTGACACCTCCTATGACCCTGAACATCAGGAAGCTGGTTAGCGCAACGTTGGGCATAGTGGGTGTTCTCCTGGGGACGAAAGAAACCTCGCTGTTTCAGTTAGCTGGGCTTCTATGTGCTATTTCATCATTCATTTGTTCTTTCATGTGAGTTTTGGGTTTCCACAGGTGTATTGTGCAGCTCACCATGTTCTATTCTTTCCTAGCATATCAGTTTGTGCGGCTGGCATGCCTGACTTCCTGGATGATCTCACAGGCATTGCGAACTTTGGCAAAGTTTTGCTGCATGTTTGGACTATCAAAAAGGGTGACAAATCAGAACATGGCATATAGATGTTATCATCTACAGTGAGTTGAATTATTAAGTTGGTATCTGATTTCATAACATGATAAGTAATCTGCCTTGGTTATGATATTAAAAGGCTAGTGGGGCAAACTATTAGAATGCAGAAAACTCCCTGCTATCGGCAAGCGCAAACTGGAGGTGCATCCAAGCATCAAAAAAATATGATTCCCCGGGACGCCAATCGTCAGGTCTCTCGAGTAGCATGTTGACCATCGGTTTGGTGAGGATCACCTTGACCTCACTGGTGCACGAATGAACCACTAGCGGTGGAATGAGCTGTGAAAGACAATATCAGCCCAGCGACAACGTGAATGTGTTAAACTTACTTTTGGCTCGGGACCGGAAGAGTTAGAGATGTGATCAGAAAATCGAAACTGCCAGTGGACACATTGGGCATGTCAACGCAAAATAAAATAGAAACATAAAACACTCACCGGGATAGCCCACATAGGGTCAGTTGGGATCAAAGAGGATCCCACGACCATGCGGTGGAATGAATGTGCACGTAGAAGCGCATCACCTGTGTCACGACACTGTATGTCCGCATTGACATGAGAAGCGAGTGCATGGTGTGTCGGGTGTCCTACCCCAATGATATATAAGTGAAACTTTGTTTGAAAAACCTTCATAAATATCAGGGAGACCATTATACATTAGCAAGTAGAAAGGACGAACTTTTTTTATTGCCTCAAAATTAACATCAGACGGCCACATGAGGGAATCAATCCAGTCTTGAAGGTCATTCAGCTCCCGATTGGCCATTCAACATATGAGGGTTTTGACGCTTCCATTGAAAAACTGCTGCAAGTGAGGTTTAGGTCTGGCCGAGTTGGAGTCAAAATTACCTGACACATGTATAGTCCTTCTGAGAATTTGATATTGAAACCGTGTTTGAAGGCTAGATAGTGGGGATGAGCATTGCTTTGGAATTGGTTGTCACGCAGCAGGAGCGCTTGTGCCAGACGAAGCACAAATGCCAAGTGCATATTATGCCCACCCTCCCCAATATGATGATGAGGCTCCATAATTTGTCTGGGCTGCAGAAACAAAATCAATAAAAAACCAACAAAAGCAAAAAAAAAACAAAGGGCATGCACCTCCATGGAAAGCAGTCCTGACACTGTATATATGAGTTGTGAATGTAACTCCAAGGTTAGAGTCGTCTCAGGTGGGACGGCCATCCATTCATGAAGGGCATCCAAAATTTGGGGATCTAACGAATGCACAAAATCGACGTCAAGGAGTGAGTTAACACCACAAAGTATAGTTAATATAAGAAATGGTGAAACAGAGGGGGGTAATAATCTGAAGCGAAGGATGTAAATGGCCGTGAGTGCACCCCAGGTCTCAATTTCGGCGAGAGGGGCGCTGTTCAGGGAGAATATTGGAGGGAGAGAGATAGACCGGTATGACTTAACCTGCACCCAGTAAGGGGAGGCAAGAAGCTTGGTTGCGAAAAGGTCGTTGTAAACCACACGCTCGACACCATTACCTAACCCACAGCCCTTAAAAGGCAATGAGAAAGGAAGATGGTAGTATTGTGTTTGGAAACTTACACTCTAAAGTGCATGTCTGCCATGAGTAATCCATGGACCGTGAGGAATTCACTTGTGAATGGATCATCGACAGCGTTCACATCAATAACTTCCCGTTCGGGTTCCTTGCCTAAAATATGATCACGAAGAGCGGAAAATAACCCATTAGCGATGGCATCAACATTCGTGCCACTTAGGTTAGAGCCGGAAGCATTCCAAATCAGATCTTGAATGTGGAGGTGGCAGTCTTCGCGCCACTGCATCACACTAACCCATTTAATGTCTGGATTATCCTCCGAGGATATAAACATGTAGCGAGGAGACTGGGCGGGAGCAGAAACTTGCGTGGCAGCATAGGCCAATAGGTCGAGCTGGGACTGGGTCCCAGGTTGATCCGCCAAAGGAAGCTGAGAGGAAGCGTAAGCGTGAGGGAGGACAGGAGCATGGACATGCGCAGTGGATTGTGCAGGAGGGATGGACTGCATGGGTGAGTCAACGGAAGCGTTAATAAGAACCTGTGCTGAACCAGCAGTCTGACCAGGGGATGAAGGTACAGGCTGAGAGGCCAGAATATGGGAAGAATGAGCGGGAATGTTGACGGGAGCAGGTTGTGCCAGATATTTGACAGCAGAGGCTGACTGAACCAAAGGAGGAAGGGGGAAAGAATGAGCGGGATTGCTGATGGTGGCAGCCGCAGGCTGCAACAGAGAATTAACGGGTGAGGGAGAGGGAGAGGGGAGTCCATTGACGACAGCAGGGCATGTCGAAACATGTATAGCAGAGGGCTGGAGTCAAACTTTAGAGTAGATAGCATAACAAGAATACTACACACCTGGGAGGGGAATCAGACAAGCAGACTTAGAATTAGAATCTTAATCAAAACCAGACAATCTGACTCCAAACTAGACAGATTATTCAACTCTGAATCAGACAATCTAACTCCAAACTGGCTGGATCATCTGATTCGGAACCAGACCATTACAAACTGGTCCGTCCAATTCCACATTTGACAATCCAACTCCAAACCAGCCAGATTATCTGATTCTGAACCAGACAATTACACACTGGTCAACTCAATTCCAAATCAGACAATCCAACTCCAAACTGAACAAATTATTCAACTCCAGGCCAGCAACCAGCCTATCCAAATTAGACAATGCAACTCAGATTTGGCCAAATAAAGCAGACCATCAGTCAATCTGATTCTAAAGCAGATAATTCAACTCTAAACCAAATTGGACTGTCTGATTTTGAATGACATAATCCAATGAACTGGACAATCCAAGACTCCAAGTTACTAAATTGATTCCTAAGTAGATTGAATTAAACAATTTGACCCCAATCTGGCCAAACAGATTCTGAATCTGACAATCCAACTTGAAATTGGACACTCTGACTGAACTATCCACTGGTTCCATGGCCACTCTGATTCTAATTCTGACAATCTGACTCCAATCACAGGGATTAGACCTGGATTCAGGAATTTAGGTAACTTGAGGATAATCCAATGAAAACAATATGTTTTCGAAAAAGCCCAACAACCTGGCTAAAACATTGAATTCTTGAAAGGTTTTTGAACTTGAGCTCAGAAAACCTTTTGAGAATTTAAAGTCTTAGTCATGTTTTCTACAATTTTCTTGCCCATTTTGGAAACACAATGTTTTTGAACACTTTTCCTCACATTTCCTAAATTCCCAGATTTAGGCCTAATCCCTGTGCAATCTGGCCAATCTGGTTCTGGAGTGGCCACTCCAACTCTGCACAAGATGATCTGACCATGAATGACCCACTCTGACTCTGAACTGGCAGATCCAACTCTCAACTGAATGATCTAACTCTGAACCAGCCAATCTGATTCTGATTCTGAATCTGACAATCTGACTTGAACTGGACCATCCAAATTATTCTGATTCAAGCAACTGCCCAATTAAAAAATCTAAGTCAGAATCGGAAAATTCATGTTTGATTCAGAAATCACAAACTGGACAATCTATGTCCAAAACCAAATCATTGAACACATTAGGGGTGATCACAGTTGACTGATTTCATGGATTTGTTGGGAGATTTGATGGTGGATTTGGGACAGGAAATCATCAAATCCAGGAAAGTGCCTGCAGAGACTGGAGTCACTTTGGAAAATTTGGCAGATTTGATGCTGGATTGCAAGTGTGTTTCAAATGTAAACTGTCATTAATTAGAAATATTGCAAGTATACTATTATGATCTACTAGATGCACATTTGCTGAATGAGTGTAAATCAACTCCAAATCCTGTTCCCAATCTGGGGTATCAGAGTTGACTGGTCAGATTTGAATGATTTTTATTACTCGCAGTTGCTCAAATCCAACATCAAATCCCCTATCACATCCACAAAATCAGCCAACTGTGATCACCCCCATTGCTGACTTTTGATAGAACTTTGGTTTTGAGCAATGCAGAAAAACTGCTGAGTGTTAGTGAGGCCATATGGCATGTGATATTCAGTATGTAATGAAAATCCAAGTATTGGCAAATATAGAAATCCCCCAAAGTTGTAATGGGGTGCTATCTGGTCACTCTACCTTGATGAAAGTGCTGTGACCACAAATATTGCATATAAGGATGTTCTGCCCCATCCAATTTGAGTAAGTATTTGGGACTTGATTGGAGTTGCCACTATTGTTAACTCTGAGAGACAGTACATTGACTTTGGACAACTTATAAAAATGGCTGTTTGAATACATAGGGTAGTGTTGCCGCAGCTGGGCTATTTATTTGTTCAGCTCAGTTTTTTGAGGCCAGCTGTTGGTGAAATAACAATTTGGGGGCTCTGGGATACAAACCCCCAAGCTGATAGGTTGGTGAAGATTACTTTCAAGATGAAGAACTATTGGCCATGATAAAATATATTGGCTGCAGCCAACAGCAACACTAACATAGGAACAATGTGATTTCAAATATGCCATGTAGAAATATAATTTTTTGATTGTGGATATGTTCAAAACCAGCAAACACCTAATGGGGTGCCCGTGCGTAGCATGGGTTACTCACCTAGTCTTAAAGGATAATGCAAGATCTTACTCTATCACTTGTGATATACAGGATTTTTGGCAAGTTACTTTATTTTGTCCAATAAAGTCAGTCATAGGCAGCTTGAGACTAATTTGAAAAGGATACATAGCCGAGGGCTATGATCGCTGCCGGGTTCGACGACTTTCGGATAGCGCACTACACCGCGCTTTGTAATGATATCCGAGTCATGTTATGTAGCCGGGTGACCCAAGTGATTTAGAGCGCTGGTACTTAGCCCGATGATCATATCCAATAAGCACCATGCTCAGTGCGCGCGTCGGACGGATATCTGTGTTATCTTTACCAAAAGATTGGTTACATCTATAGTGGAAACCCATAAATATCGACCAGATCCCGTTGAACCGTACATCATTGTCAGCGCAATATTCTCCGCTCCCTCTTGGTTTGTGAGGATCAGCATCATTAATTAAATGGTTCTCTCAACATTGACACTTTTCTAATGCATACCATTTTGACCTGGGAACACCCAATCAAACTCCTCTTATATGGGTAGTAAGTACACTCTAATTATTTGCGTAAGAACAGCTTTTGATTGGTGGTGGTTTATTATTCACCGGTTTATGGCTGCGGGATCAGTCCAATGATTCCTTTCTACTAGTAGTCCAAGGTGATAATAACTGGTCTTGTAAGTTGTTATTACTGATGGTGAATCTGGCGCATTCAAGGTGCTTGAATCCAAGGGATCGAATCAGTGATTAAGTATTACTAAAAGCTAAGATGACTTTCATCAATAGTTAGTTACTTTCATGATCAACACTACGACACTGGATAGGAAGCATGAGCGTCAGGCATTTAGGCGCGGAGGGTCAGTGGGAGCCGCCTATGTCACTTCTGAGTCTAGTCTCTTGGATCGGTGTCACTGCTTGAGCCTTGATATTAATGTGCTTGAATTGGTTTTGGCTGCTGACATGTGGGCATCCAATCATTAGACACCGAGCCGGCTATTACTTGCGGTGCTCACTCCAACCCGATGTGGCATGAGGGCCGCAACACTCGCATCGCCGCGCTAGGATCATGGTCAGCCGGAGGACATCTACCGTGTCCCGATTCAAAAGCCTGCATACTCGGCCTTGAATATCCACATCTTGGATATGACTCTTCATCTTTCCCCCGTCGCCACTAACTCTCCTATCGACGAGTCGTTTGCTTTGAAATCGCCTACGTCGCCCACTGAGAAACGTCTGAGAGGCGTGCCGCTGACTTTCCCTCATATTGGGGTCAATGACGGAGGGCCTCATGCATACCGTCCTCCCGACGGAGCGAGTCGTTGTCCATGCCCTTGCCTAAACACTCTTGCAAATCATTCTTACCTTCCCCACGATGGACTTAATATCACATTCTCCGATATCATCTCTGCGCTCCAAGAGGGAATGGGCCTATCGCGAGGCTTCGCTGTCTTCATGGCCATCGGAACTTTCACCCTCCTTCGTCGCCCATCCTTAGCTCCATTCGATTTATATGGTGCCTCTCGCCATAATTTTATTGAGCATAACGCAAGCATGGTGCATGACGACACTCCTCCTGACACTCAATACGCCCCGTCGAGCGTTGACCTCAACCTCCTCCATGAGTTTTTAGCCATGGCTCATGTAACACCGGAGTCACACGGGAAAGAAGTTATTACGCAGGAAGACATTGCGACCCGTCGAGTGGAACGGGAAGCCGTGAGTGGCCCGGTGGATGCTTTGCATGCGGAACTGGGTCGCGCGGAGTTCGCGATGATTATGGAAATATTTGGAGAAGGGAAGAACAAGGAGGTTGTCAAATCGGATATGGAAACTTTCCTTAAGGAGGAACGGTTACCTCCAGGGTGGAAACCAACTCATATATGTCATCTTTGGGAAGCTGTGGCGCGGAGCGGGAAGTTACGCAACGAGATGAATGAGCTCAGGAAAGCCACACCCCCAAAAAAGGAGTACAACGAGAGTGTTATCGAATGGATGACGGGGACTGTAAAGCGGTTAGCAAGCCCGTAGGCGAGATCTTGTTTGATTTCATATTCGACGTTTAGAGTTTTGGTCTACATGTAATTCGCAATTTATACCATTACTTCTTTCGAAGTACCTGCTGAAGAATCCTTTGGAGCGTATTTTACATAGGGTACCGCCACCACAACAGGCAGGCCTTTTCATCGAGGTATGAGCATACCCACCACGTCTTAGTGAGTATGTATTCCAGAAGGAAGCTAGCAGGACGTTCAAAATCTGAGTCCGTTGCCGTCTACGAGTATTTGACTATCAAATAACAGTCAGGCAAAGAGTGCAGCAAATCAGCACCACTCCCAGTTGGCGCGACAAAGACCAATATTTTCAGGCCATCGCTGGGGTTAGGATAGCATTCCTGTTTGCTCAGACCTGTACATTGAGGTGACCAGCAAACTTCACATTGTGGTGGTCAAGAGCTGAGCATGAGTCACGATTCTCTTAACCGTCAGTAGATCTGTCAGCCGCATACCTACTTACAGGAGATCGTGTCTGAAAAAATAAACGTAAAATCGATTTAGAAAAGAGATAGGGATGGTTATCTAAAAAAAAAAAAGTATAATCGCCGCTGCGCATAGCTACGAAAAATAATTGGGTAAAATAAAAGCCAGTCTCTTCCTGCTCTTTTCAGGTACCAAGGCTATGTCACACATGATGGAATACTTCATAGAGCCTTCTTCTTCGGTCAGAAGACTGCCTGTTTCGAGTGCTGTATGTAGCTCTTCGAGGATTTGGGCGGTTACATGCCGTGAGGTATCTGCGTTAGTCTTGAGCGTCCTGAAAACCTCCGCGGCAGAAACAGTCTCTTCTCCCTCGCGCCAAGCATCATAGTCCGTGGATGTTGCAATGAGTGCGTAACTACGATTAAATCAGCGTCAAAGCTAAATTCTGAAGGATACACTGCATACCTCATTTCTGCTTCGCGGGCTAGTTTGGCCTCGGGAAGAACGCTCATATTGATGATGTCACCTCCCCATGCTCGGTACATTTTGCTCTCCGCGCGGGTGGAAAATTGAGGACCTTCCATACACACGACCGTCTTACCCCCATGCAAACCTACACCTCGTCCTTCGAGCGCCGTCTGTACCCTGGGAGTTAGGAATTCAACCAGTCTCTTCGAAAACGGATCACCAAAGGTAGCGTGTGCTACAACACAAGCCTCGTCGTCAAAGAATGTTGCAGGACGGATTCCTTTGGTGCGATCGATGATTTGATCGGGAAGGACGAAATCACCTGGGCGGATTTCCTCGCGTAGAGATCCAACAGCAGAGAATGCGACAATGGCTTTGACCCCCAAAGACTTAAGAGCCGCGATGTTGGCGCGGACGGGTATAGACGAAGGGGAATAGGTATGACCTGTACCATGACGCGCTACGAAGGCAAGATGGATTCCAGATGGAAGACGTGCGATCGTAATGGGAGAACTTGGATGTCCCCATGGCTATTGGGTTGTACTGAATGTTGGCATTAACAAATTGTTTGCGCTTGCTACTCACAGTCTTGGGATCAACTTTAGCTCTAATCTAAAGATTAGAAAAACTTCGTTTTAGATCTACTCTAGCTCACACTGGTGTAAGGTTGTCTAGAGCATAGAGTCCACTCCCTCCAATCACACCGATGAGGACTGCATTCAAGTTAGCCGAAACACCATAGAGCTTTAGGAAAGAAAAACCTTTGGGAATCACGGGGTCCGGGAACATCTCAGCCATAATATGCTATCTTCTAAGGGGGCGAAAGACTCTTATGAAGTATAGTTGAGAGGTAACCACTTTACAGCAGAGTGGGCTGAAGAAAATCTTTGAGGTCACGTGCCCACCGAGATTGGTAAAGTGCCGAGCAGGGTACCGCGCTGCCGCGACTGCCGCGCATGTTCAGAAAAAAATATCTATTTTTATAATGTATCTAAAAATTTGTGTACAAAAAAACAAAGTTCATTGTAAGCCCTTTACTAGTGTTCAATGAATTTGAGAGAGGTCACA
Organism: Ramaria rubella; assembly: GCA_015039355.1. Lineage (NCBI taxonomy): Eukaryota > Fungi > Basidiomycota > Agaricomycetes > Gomphales > Gomphaceae > Ramaria > Ramaria rubella. The sequence continues at coordinate 106,321 of MU134438.1, read as the reverse complement.
TTAGTAAAGTTGAGAAGTTATACAGTACAGATTACAAAATCAAATAAGAATTCAGACTATATTTTTCTAACTTCAGTGGGAGCTGCATTGAGCCTGTGAGAGGCTAAAATCCAATTCAAGGCCAAGGTCAAAGCTGACAGCAGGAGCCTCAGGAGGACATTTGAAAGGGCTACTAGTAATCAACCATAGAGAATGGCTCTGAGGACTTGAAAGTTACATATAAATTCTCAAAGTATTATTCTATATTGGGCTAATAGAGGATGTTTAGAATTTGTTTGAGATGTGAGGCACTCAGGCTAGCACTCAAATTGATATGAGCATACACATGCCCAGGATGCCGCTCAAAAGAGAACACCTATTGTTAGAATCCTGTAAGAATTTACTGTTTCACACTAACAGACTAAGCCAATGATTATATTGGTGTCTGCAACTGGTGTGGTTTACAAGTAAAAGTATCTTGCTTATCTAATTACTTGTGGGCAACTGTATAGTTGTCCACTATCTACAAGTGCCCCTAGTGGGCAGCTTATATAATACATCCCATAAGTCACTCTGGTGACTTATATACCTCAGATAGTAGCATATATGCTACTATAAGAATCTACATTCTTACATCCTCCCCACAGACCAAACCTCAGGAGGTTCAGGCAACTTTATGCTGATGGAGGATCAGCATATACTGGTGCAGGCGCAGTCAAAGATGACTGCACAGCTACTTCAACGGTATTGTCGTAGTAGATGGAGTCAGCTGGGTCGACTTCCATCATGTTGTCATCTGCTGCGATAGCAGAGGTGTGCAGGGGAGCAGGTGGAGTGGAGAGTTCCATTGATGGCATGTCCATACGTGTCTTCAAACGGGGTGGTCCTCTGCCTTGTCCGTCGAGTGACGAATCTTTGTCAGACATGGATGGTTCTCCCCAGTAGCTGGGGGGACGAGGGGGCATAGGTAGATGAAGGCTGGTGAATGTCCGGCCTTCATGGGCATTGAGAGCCCTCTGCGTGGTTTCATTATAGCAGATCTTACTCTGCTTGCACACGAAGTAGGGCTCTATATTGACTAGAGCCCTAGCGGGGTCTACTCCCACATGTACACCTAGCCATTGGGCTAGTTCATCGAGGGACGTGCTCTCAGGAGGGTGTTTCCACTCGAATGTGAGTTTGATGCTGGTGGATAACAGCATCAGTAGGTCTTGCCGCCAGTATGTACTGGCAATCTCAGCCCATTTGCCATGGACTGTGAACAGTTCCGTGAGCTTTTGAAGAAAGACAAGACTGCCTTTCTTTGGCTTAATTAGCTCAAGCCAGACCCAAATGTCAACATCCTCTAGTCAGAGGGTGTTATCTTCATTCCTGCGTATAGCAGGCAATACTCCCTCTGGGGAGTATTTGATGGTGCGCAATGCATCCCAAAGATTGGGAGGCATATCATGTGTGATCTCGAATGCTGGCATTTGAGTGGCCAATCGTTGCTCACGGTCAACATGCTTGATGATGGCATGCTGCGTGACATGGCAAATGTCACACGCGCTAGTGTGAGCTGCTCAATGAACCTAGGTTCGTTGAGGGGGCACGTGTCAAACCACTCTGTGGGTTGATGACACATTTGTACCACCGTGGGGTGTGGTGCTTTGCCCAGTGGGTGGGGCAAGAATCCTGTCTGCATTGCAGGCAGGTCGCCTATGGTGGGGGAGATGCAGGCATTCAGCGATGCTGGGTACAGCACTGCTAATGCTTGCTGCTTAGATGCAGTCTTGTGATATGATCATGTTAGTCCTACTGGTGAGGCACCAGTAGTTGGAGTATATGGACTCACTGAGTCCATCATTGAATCTGGCAGTGAAGTCAGATCAATAATAGTCAGTGCTGGTGGCGTCGACTTCATGGCAGATAGTTTATCTGCCACCTCGTGATTTCACTGTCTCTCCTTATCAAGAGCAGCATGCAAGTTATTGAGCTCTGCATTTAGCTTGCATGTCTCCTCTTTATAAGAGGATACAGCATCCTTTATGAAAGGATGCACCATTTCAGCTAGCAACGGTGGCCAGGCCACTTTTAATGCACATTCAATGTCATGCATTTGAGGATTGATAAGCCACAGTTTCATGGCTTGCAGAAAATGCTGCATGTAGGCATTGCACTCCAGGCAGGAGTTGCAATGGATGATGGCTATGGTGTCCTTGATTACCTGGGTTACCCAGTATGACTAACGCACTTAAGCAGGACTGGCAACTCAGATGTACCCTTTAGTTAAGTAGGTTTCACAGCTGGGTTCCTATACCACGAATAATACCTCAAATAATCCTTGCCTTAGAAAATAAAACCTAAGTTATCTCACCAGGTCACCGGCCTGCCATCGGCAACCCCTCGAAACACATGACGCAGCTGCACACACACACTCCCACCAGTGCTCACTGCCATGCGCGTCTTGCTTCTGTGTGTCACCATTGTCAACAATGGTGGTGACAACAATGTTCCATAATTACCTTAAAAATGCAAATTTAAGTACAAAATAAATGAGTAAAATTATTCTCTGAATGAGGAGAGCACGTATCCGCTACTGGATCCATGATATGTGGGTTGTGTTTGTCATTCATGACAATGAGCTCGACTATATCCACGAAAACTCAAGATTTCATGGTCGAATAAAACATCGCTGTGAACTTCTCGATGAGCAGAATCCATATCTGAGGTTGGATTCAACAGATGTGTGCCATGCTCATTGCTAATCAGATGATGAGCATGACTGTTTTAGTTTAAAATTTCATACTTCTCTCCAAATTAAAAATGTACAGCTGTCCTCTCTTAAGCAGAACACAAATTTGGGCTTGGATTGGTCATATGTGTTGAGTTCACCATCATGTCACTTAAATTTAAGGCGAGCGCACCCGTCACATCACGTGATCAATTCACGGGATGGCGTTGTGTCATGCAAATCGCTGGCATGAACTATGTTCGTGTCAAGTCCTTTTATTAAGGACTCACTCTTTGTCATTATCATGCCTATAAGGCACGATTAGGAAGCTCATGTGGCTTCCTAACTCCTCTCAGCTCTAGATAAACATCTAGCACTTCTAACTCTCTGCGGCAGAGAGTGGCTCCCAGGTGACATCTCCTAATGTCCACCGTACTTGTAACTCCAACTTGGAGTCACTAGTCTAGCAATGAGTGATGATCTCATCCATGAACCATTCTGGTTCGTCTTCTTTCCCAAAGTCATGAATATAATTTATGTCATGACAAGAGAATCATTTGTTGTCATTGGGTATATGTAAGAACTTTATTGTTTCACACAAACAAACTGAGCCAATAAATGTATTGGTGTCTGCGACGGTGTGGTTTACAAGTAAAAAGTATGTCTTATGTAATCTACTTGTGGACAACTGTATAGTTGTCCACTATCTACAGGCACCCCTTGTGGGCGGCTTATATAATACAAACCCCATAAGTCACTCTGGTGACTTATATGTCCTAAATAGTAGCATATATGCTACTGTAAGAATCTACATTCTTACACCCTCCCCACAGACCAAACCTCAGGCAGGTTTGGGAACCGTTATGCTGATGGCGGATCAGCATATATAGGTGCAAGCGCAGTCAATGATGACTGCGCGGCTACTTCGACAGTGTTGTTGTAGTACAAGGAGTTGGCTGGGTCAACCTCCATAGTAGTATCATCCACTGTGGTAGCAGATGCCGGGTGAGTGGCAGATGGGGTGGATGGTTCTCGTCGTTGGCACATACATACATGCCTTCGAGCAGGGTGGCCCTCCACCACATCCATCCACGAATTGTCATCTGAAGTTGATGGCGCTCCCCAGAAGCCTGGGGGGCAAGGGGTCATGGGTATATGAAGGCCGGTGAATGTCCGGCCTTTGCGAGTGTCGAGGACCCTCTGCACGGTCTCGTTGTAGCAGACCTTGCTCTGCTTACGGAGAAAGTAGGGCTCAATGTTGACGTGAGCCCTACCGGGATCTACCCCCGCATGGTTTCCTAGCCATTGGGCTAGTTCCTTGAGAGTTGTACTCTCGTGGGGGTGTTTCCACTCGAACACCTTATCGATGCTGGTGGACAGCAGCGCTGATAGATCTTGCCACCAGTTTGAGCTGGCAAGATTGGCCCACTGGCCATGGACGGTGAAAAGCTCCATTAGCTTTTGAAGAAAGACCAGGCTGTCTGTCTTTGGCTTAATGAGTTTAAGCCATACCCATACGTCAACATCCTCCAGTTGGAGGGTGTTGTCACCATTCCCACAAATGGCGGGTGATACTCCCTCTGGGGAGTACTTGATCGTGCGCAACACATCCCTAAGATTGGGAGGCATATCATGCACGATCTCGAATGCTGGCGTTTGCGTAGCGAGTTGCTGCTCGCGATCAGCACACTTAATGATAGCATGCTGCATGGGGCTGTGCGACAGGGCAAATGTCGCATGTGCAAGTGTGAGCTGCTCAACGAATTTTGGGTTGTTGAGCTGGCATTTGTTGAACCACACAGTGGGTCGACAACTGGTGTGCACGGCAGTGGGGTGTGGTACCTTGCCCAATGGGCGGGGTAAAAATCCTGTCTGCGTTGCAGGCAGGTCGCCTATGGCGGGGGCAATGCGAGCATGCAGCAATGCTGGGTATGGCACCACCAGCATTTGCTGTTTGGATGTGGTCCTGCGACCGGATCGGGTGGGTCCTCCCGGTGGGGCTCCAGTAGTGGTCATAGACAGACTCACTGAGTTCGTAATCGAATCTGGCAATGAGGTTAGATCGATTATAGTTGGTGTTGATTGCGCCAACTTCATGGTGGATATTTTATCTGCCATTTTGCAATTAATTTGCCGCTCTTTATCAAGGGCGGCGCGTAGCGTGTCGAGCTCTGAGTTGAGCTTGCATACATCCTTCTTATAGGAGGATACTGCATCCTTAACAAAAGGACGCACCATCTCAGCAAGCAACGGTGGCCAGGCCACTTTTAATGCATGTTCGATGTCGCGCATTCGGGGGTCGATGAGCCGCAGTTTTGTGGCTTGCAGCAAATGCTGTGCATACGCGTTGCACTCTGGACAGGAGTCGCAGTGGACGATGGCGATGGCGTCCTTGACGCCATGCACAGTCCAGCATTGCTCCTTTTGGAGCATCACAAATTGCTCAGAGGCACTAGGTAGTGCCTCTGCTGAGTGGTGTGTTTGGGACACTTTGGCGTCCATGGATAATCATTCGTCTGACACTCGCACTGGTGTGAGTGTGGTAGTGGGTGGCAAAAACCTTGAAGCGGCGATGAAATCATCGCTTAAAATCAGAGCGAGCGCGCCCGATGTGTCAGGTGACACTGTCGCGTCGCGCGAATCGTCAACACGAATCATGTTCGTGTCGAGTCCTTTTTATTAAGGACTCCTTGTCATCTTTCTCATGCCTTATGAGGCATGACTAGGAAGCTCTAGCGGCTTCCTAACTCCCCTTAGTTCTAGATAGGCATCTAGCGCTTCTAACTCTCTGCATGCAGAGAGTGGTTCCCAGGTGACATCTCCCAATGTTCATCTTACTTGTAACTCCAGCTTGGAGTTACTAGTCCAGCTATGAGCCAGGATCTCATCTACGAACCATTCTGGTTTGTCTTCTTTCCCAAAGTCGTACATATAATTTACGTCACGACGAGGAAATCATTCGTCGTCATTGGGTATATGCAGTCTAATTAGACTCGCATGAAACTTTAGGTAGTATCCTCTGAGCCATGAGCTCTGGGGGTAACTCAAGTTTCACTGTAGAACTGGAATTGTCCACTTCTATAACTGAGTACGGCCCAATATAATTGGGTACCAATTTCTTTGCCTGTCCCTTAGGTAGGGACAGGTTCTTTGTAGACAGATATACTAGCTGTCCAACTTCGTACGTCGTTCCTTGACGGCGTCTGGTATTAGCAGTGTCTGTCTGCTGTACTCCGCTCACGATGATTGCATCGTGAGCAGCAATCAAGTTCCACAATGCTTGTTGTGCGAACTGCTGCACTCCTCTAAATATAGTATCCACTGATAGCACCTGCCCAATACGGGGCAAGTATCTGCTGTTCAATTCGAATGGTGCATATCCTGTGGTCGCACTGACTGAGCTGTTCAGTGTGAACTCTACCATTGGGCATTTCTCGGCCCAATCCTTCTGATCACTCTGCACTACCGTGCGGAGTATTTGACCTACAGAACGATTTGCTCGTTCTGTCGCTCCATCCATCTGCGGGTGGAATGCTGTGGACATGAGCAGCTTCGTGCCCATTATACGCTGCAATTCCCTCCAGAATATGGAGGTGAATTTGGAGTCGTGATCCAATATTATCGAGTCAGGTACTCCATGCAACCGTACTACCTCTTTGAGGTATAACCACGCGACTTGTCGTGCAGTCACTCTCATCGTAGTTGGGACTAGATGCACCATGGACATGAGTCTGTCAATCACGACCAGTAAATAGTCGTGACCCTTCGATTCTGGCAATGGACTGACGAGGTCCATTCCAATAGACTGCCATGGTCTATCAGGTATTGGCAGGGTATGTAACAACCCTGCTGGTCATCTATTATCCTTCTTTGCAGCCTGACAGGCTGCACAGGATCCACAGAATGACTCTATGTTGGCTGCCATTCCTGACCACCAGTACAATCATCTGATGTACTTGTTGGTTTTGAATTGCCCAAAGTGGCCAACTACTCTATGTGCATGATCAATGATTATCTCGACCATTCTCCTCCCCTTGGAGAAGACACACTACATCTTTCTTGAACTGGTTCTTTGTCCAAACGAGTCCGTTTCTCACCCCAAATCGAGGGTGAGCCTCAGGATTTGCCAACACTTTCTTGAGTATTGGATCTGTTCTGTAGCCATTGGCTATGGCTTGTTTTAGGTCAAACTCACGTTCTACCCATGAGTGTAGACTCTCTGAGTCTGCACCCGACGTTGTAGCTAGTACATCATCCTCCTCATCACCTTCCACTTGTGTGGGAAGTTCTTCCCCTGCTTGCTTCATTCGCTGTGCGTCTATGACACGCTGCTCTGTTGCATCTTGTAATCGTTGCGACCGTCTCGCTGCGGATCTATCCGTTGGGAGAAATTCTCCTTCTGGGTCTAGCCACGCATCTGCGTCGACATATTCTTCTGCTGGGTGATGTTCACCCTGCTTGTCATTCTCGTAGTAGCGTGACAGACAGTTGGCTACTTTGTTCTCCACCCCTGGTACATGTACCGTGGTATAGTTGAATCTGGAGAGAAATTCCCACCAGCGCACCTGTCTGTCGGACAGATGCTGTTGTGTCTCGAAGTATTCGAGACCTTTGTTATCCGTCACCAGTGTGAACTGGCGACCTAGCAGCTTATCCTCCCACTTCATAAGTGCTTCAAGGATAGCAATCATCTCGTGCTCATGCGTTTTGTAACACTGTTGCGTGGGACTGAACTTCTTTGATAGAAATCCTGCTGGACAACAAGTCGTCCAGTCTGGACCTTGTCCGTAAACTGCCCCGACTCCAGATTTGGAACCATCGGTCACAACCCAAATGGGTTCTGAGCTAGCATGATTTATCGGCTTCAGAATTGGAGCCTTACATGCTAGTGCTTTGATGGATTCAAAGCACTTATCCATCAAGGGTGTCCATTGAAACGTCCTGTTATTGCGCGCACTGCCTGATAAGGCAGTTGTATATGCCGTCAAATCTGGCATATATGGTGCCAGATACTGCACAAGCCCTAGGAATCGTTGGACTTTGTTAAATGTTTGAGGTCTTCTCCAACCTCGAACCTTCTCCATTTTATCCGCATCGGCATGTATGCCCTTGTCATCTATTCTGTGACCAAGGCACTCCATACGATGCGAATACAAATCGATCTTGGATCGATTTCTGCTGAGAAACAAATGTGCCTCATGTAAAATATCAAACACCTGTCAAAGGTGTTTTTCGTGCTCTTCTATAGAGCTCGAATAGATAAATATATCATCCAAGTATACGTGGACTGATTGACCAATTTGGTTATGAAAAATCAACGTCATGAGACGTTGAAATGTAGACGGCGCATTACAGTCGCCAATCTGCATAACCTGGCTTTTGAATGTATCGAATATAGTCGCGAAGGCCGTCTTGTTGACGTCCTCCTCGACTACGTGTATTTGTTTGTATGCGTCAGACATGTCAAGCTTGGATTGATACATAGCACGAGCTACGTCATGCTGAATCGTATCCTGGTCTGGGAAGGGCGTAATGTCCTTCACCGTGTTGTCATTGCGTAGGCGTAAGTCTATCACTGTTCTGAGCTTTCCATTTTTCTTCGGAATGCATAGCACTGGTGCTGCAGAACGTACTGACCTGCTACCCACCAACCAGCGGTGGTATACCGGTCAACTTTGTCAATCAGTTCATTTCGAAGTGCTTCTGGGCACTTCGGTAGTCGATAATGAAACTGTTTGGTTTCATCCACGAACTTAATTTTGTGGTTAATCTCCCTCCACATAGGAAGTTCTAATGGCACACCTCCAAAGAGGTCTGCGTACTCTGGCTCCCATCTTTCCCTGAGTTTGGGAAAGTCCTCAGCCGTCAATAACAGTTGCTTGGAGCCAGCACCTCATTTGGCAATCTCGTCAGTACATTGGTTGATTGAACCAACATCAATGTTTTTCTGGTTTTCCTTCCATTTTCCTTTGTCTCGCCTCCCATCTGGCGAGCTTGTTGGTGGCTCCACATATAATGAAGAGCCACTTGCAAGTCACGGTTTGTGGCTTGCTAGGTTGGGCTTAAGACTTGCGATTCGAGTCTTATGTTCAGCCGGGTTTTTAATGTCCAGCTGTTCTTCCCAGGCATTCGCATGGTTCAGAATTACTTCCTTTCCCATGCAGATGCATCCCTCGCCTCTAAAGTCGAGGGATATCCCTAATTTACGTAGGAATGGTGTTCCTAGTATTGCGTCGTAATAATCTACGTTCACTATATCGAAGTACTCCTCGATATTACGCTCACCAAAATGAATTTTGGTGTGTGTTCCATAGTTGATGGTCAACTTACGCCGACACATGCTAACTGTAGACCAATTGGACATTCAAGTTCGAATGTCTTAATGCCTACAGCTCATATAAAATCTGGAGAGAGCATAACTCCCGCGTGTGTACGGAAGTCATTGTTTCGGCTTAAACCATCACTGATTGTGATAGTTGGTGTCTGCGCCGCATATATGCGCCACCTTTCTTCATACGATCCTTCTAGCGGACATACTCCATCCACTCGATACGAGCTTTGCGTTCTCGTATCATCATCATTATCCCATTGCTAGGGCATAATTTCCAACTGATAATCAGCAACTAGCTCGCCAATTTTGCTCTCATGGTCATCTTGGACGTCCATTCGCTCGTCTAGTTTGCCACTTGGTGGCTCCTCCTCCCTTTCTTGAGCACTCCCTGAGTGTTCAACCACTTCTTCCAACCGTGCACCTGCTATGCGTGGTTTGTTCTTCCATTGTGGGCAATTCGGCTTGATATGCCCGACCTGTCCACACTTGTAGCACATTATCTCTGTGCTACGTCCCTGACCCCCTGAACCTCCAGAAGTTTTTTGCAAAGGACGTGAAGTGACGATAGCTCCAGCTTTTTGCATAGCCTGTACCCCTGCTTGAGGTATACTCGGCCTCGTTTTGGCTTGAGGTCGAGCGTTAGGCAGAGGACATATTGTCTGCTTCGCAGTAGGACGGCTTCCTGTGTTGGGAGCTCGTGACAAGCTTGGCCCAGCCTGATTTCGACTAATTGTCGATGTTGGCTTTGCCTGCGGCGCATGCACGCTACTAGGTTCCATTCTTCGTGACCTGAAGTCATATCGAGACACATCCTCTACCACCTTTGCAGCTTCATATAATTCCGTTATTGCACTGAATTCTGTCGTATAGCCTAATTTTAAGACTTCATGACGCAGTGCTTCTCTAAGCGCTGCTACGAACTGTTTGCAGATCGTATACTCATCTGGCGGATGTATCATCTGCGCAGCGTACTTCGTAATATTGTTCAGTAATTCCTGAACGGTTCTGGTCCCTTGCACAATTGTATCGAACTTATTTGACACATGCCTGTGCGTGAGTGTGTGAAGGAATCACTGTTGTAGCCCAGCGATTGCACTTTCCAGGGTCCAGTCGACCACAACTCGATCATGACACTCGATATTTCAAGCGTACCACTCCAATGCTTCGCCCTTGAGGCGCATGCCTAAATAATTTAATTGGAGTTCCGTGCTAGACAGTCCCAATAGACTATTCATGCCTAACCATCTCAGGATCCCTGAGACGAAGTTCTCGAATTCTTCGAGATCTGCTTTCCCAGCATATTCTGCTGGGTGAGGGAGTTTTACTCCGGCTTTGGCAAGCATGGACTTGTCTGGCTCGCTGTCCTTGTGTTTCTCCAGGGCAGCTCGCACCATCTTTGCGACTCCATCTACATATGCAGACAGATTTCCTCCTGCCTCCTGAATCCTTCGTTCATGATCTGTGACTGCCAGTGATACTGCACACGGTATCGCTTGTATTTGCCTGTGCAGCCGGGGGACATGAGTATTCATGTCCTGCTGCACTGGTGGATCGACGATGTCTTCGTCGATCTGATACAATGGTCAATGTTTGTCAGCCGTTAGAAACACATCCCTCAGTCTATAGCTGCTACTGAGGACGGATCGAGCTACTCTTGCGGACTTGATCAGGTTATCGAAGGCCTCGCCTTCGATCCCCACAGTATATGCTTCTTCGACTAATTTATCTGCATGTTTAGCACGGACCTCTAGCGCACAGTGCTTCCATCGTGCTGCTTTTTGTTCGATCCTATCCCAGTGATCTAACTTGTGTTTAAGACTAACGTGAATGCTAGTCATGGTACTGACGCTATCGGTGTCAGACTTCATCATCTCCCGCAGTGACTGTTGGGTCACTGCTTTGAGCACTTCTTGCTCATTATAAGTTTTTTTTGATCTGTGAATTCCTTCACGGATATTTTCTCTATCGCAAGCCTCTAGCTCACAATCTGTCTCTTTCTCAGTACGCTGGCACGTACTGACGTGGTCTTGCTCTATTGTGACACTAGGTTCTCGAGGACCAGTCCTAGTGCTTGGCCCAGACGGAGGTGGCATCCTCTGTCTGTCTCGCTTCCTGCGAGCCTTTTCAGCCTCACAGTCTACTTCACGATCCCTATTGGGATTGTTGCCATGCTCGGGGGCCTTTCCTCACAACGGTCCCTGTACTTCCCTCCTCCAAGGACTGTATTAACAGTTCCATACCATCTCCTAATGCTTGGAGTTGATTTTGCAGCTTCATCCGCTGCACAAGCTGCCTCAGCCCTCGTTGGCTCACTTCCCACGTAGTGCCTACATTTTTATGGCTCTCTTTGAGGGCCATAATCATCTGGGCAATATGTCCGGTTGTATGTTTGTATCGCTGGGTTTCTTCATCCCGGTGTGCCGACGCCTGCTCTATCGTCCCTGTTTGGGACGGTGAACTTTGTGATCTGCGATGTTCTTGGACATGCAGGAGCTGTGACATTCGCAACCCCGGCGAATTGTCCGTGTCGCTCGTCGGCGGCTCTCTCGACTCATTGAGAGACGATCGTAACTTTGACCTAGTCAAAGTTCTCTTCTTTCTCTTAACGGACGATCTCTCATCCATTTCTGATTCCTCCGGTGTGGATGTTCTTGGATCCGTCGATAGTCGCTTTCGACTCCTAGAGTCGGAAACTACAGGTGTCGTAGTATTACAAGGACTAGTTACCCTCGTCGGTGTTCCCGTTTGCCTGTCCACATCGTGGGCAGACTCAGTTCTCCTGTCTGGGCCCTTGGTTGCGGCTCCAGACATATCTGGATCCTCTCCAGATCTAGACGTTTGGCTTTGATTCCTTATCGACACTGTCAGTTTACTTTCGGAAATGGATCCAAAAGACAGTGGGTAGCGGTGTCATCATTGCACGGCTACTTACACTGGTGTTCGGCTCAGTGCACTTTGCTATCAGCAGCAACAAAGGTAGAACAAAGATGAAGACAAAGACGTAGCAGTGATGATAATGATGACGTAATATGCTGACATAAGCGTAGACGAGATACAACAGCAAATGTCACGTGATTGACAAAGCTGGCCTTGACGTAGACGTAGAAGTAGTAGACGTAGTAGTAGACTTAGACTTAGACTTAGACGGGTGAATCCAACTGAAAGAGGTGAATTGGGGTACACTAAGGCGAAACACACCTTATATACATGAGCAGAACAACAAATGATGCGAGTATGCCATACAACGATGTCGTCGACAGCAGACAGGAGAAATGACTAATGGCGAGAGGCAGAAAACCAAAATAGGAAGGTGGTTTGTAAGGAAATGGAAAAATGAGTCAGGTGGTCGAAGAAATGAAGGGAAATGTGGCAGTGAATTTGAAATAGAAGCCAGAAATAGAATAGAAGTGAGTCACAGACAATAGACCATGTGGAACAATTGGAAATAGAAGTACAAGAAAGAAGCGAGTGAGTCATGTGAAGAAAATGAGTCATAGCCATCCAATAGGATTCCAGTTGCTTGTCAAATATCTCTGAAGATGAGTAAGTGAGTCATGTGACTTGATGACAACTCAGAAACATGTGAACCAATCACAACACTTGGATACGAATTTCCTCCAGAGAGGGAACAAAGACGAGCCCTTCTTGACGAAGTCCTTAGGCACATAACCGTAGCAAATCTCTGTTCCTGGTCTGTGCTCTTTGATGTACCAGTTATTCCTGAGGACGATACGATGCCAACCATTCACTGGTTTGAAGTTTGGGTCAAAACCGATGACATAGAAGGGAGCATGGAAAGTTTGATCGAATACCCATATGCAATTGTGAACGTGATAAGGAGGATATGAGGGGAATATTTGGTATGGGCCTTCAGGAGATTCAACATATAGAGGATAGTACCGACGATGTGCGACTTGTGGAGGAGGACTGGACAAATGAACATCAAGGGGAGAACGCCGACTAGGAAGTTCAACGCGTGGTCCAACGTGTATGTCTGGCTTGGCAGTCATCTGAAACGAGTCATGGGATGTGGTGGCGGCAATGCTGCATGGCATATTGAAAATAGAATCGATGAAAAATAGAATGAGTGTGGAGATGATGTGTCTGGCGGGCTAGAGGTAGCACAGCAGATGATGGTCTGGCGAAAGCTGATGATGATAGGCGCGTGTGCAGTGAGTGTCTTTTGTAGTGTAGTAGGTGCTGTCGAGTATCATGCTTGTCAACGCCATAGATCTACGATCTATCAGCCACACTGTGGTGTTCTTCTCTTGAATTTAGAAGAATAAACAGTAAACATCTGTTTACTGTTTCCAAAGATTCCGGCGAGTGTTAAACTCGTCGGTTTCTGGGTAACAAAGATCGGTTGATCTTTTCTTTATCACAGTGCTGCCAATAGTATTGGCAGTCAAAAAAGTGTAAGAACTTTATTGTTTTACAAACAGACTGAGCCAATAAATGTATTGGTCTCTGCGACGGTGTGGTTTACAAGTAAAAAGTATGTCTTATGTAATCTACTTGTACAGTTGTCCACTATCTACAGGCGCCCCTTGTGGGCGGCTTATATAATACAAACCCCATAAGTCACTCTGGTGACTTATATGTCCTAAATAGTAGCATATATGCTACTGTAAGAATCTACATTCTTACAGTATATGTGGTCTGATTAGACTCGCATGAAACTTTGGATGTATTCTCCAAGCCATGAGCTCTGGAGGTAACTAAAGTTTCACATTGGAGGTGGAGTTGTCCACCTCTGCAACTTGATATGGCCCAATATAATTGGGCACTAGTTTCTTTTCCTGTCCTTTAGGTAAGGACAGGTTCTTCATACACAGATATACTAGCTGTCCCACCTTGTATGTCGTTCCCTGATGGCATCTGGTATTCGCAGCATATGTCTGCTGTACTGGACTCACAATGATTGCATCGTGAGCATCAATCAGGTTCCACAATGCTTGTTGTGCAAACTGCCATACTCCTCTAAAGGTAGTATCCACTGATAGTACTTGCCCAATACGGGGCAAGTATCCACTGTTCAATTCAGATGGTGCGTATCCTGTGGTCACACTGACTGAACTGTTCAGTGCAAAGTCTACCATTGGGAATTTCTCAGCCCAATCCTTCTGATCACTCTGCACTACGGTGTGGAGTATTTGCCCTACCAAATGATTTGCTTGTTCTGTTGCTCCATCCATCTGTGGGTGGAATGCTGTGGACATGAGCAATTTTGTGCCCATTCTCCACTGCAATTCTCTCCAAAATATGGAGGTGAATTTGGAGTTGCAATCTGAGATGATCGACTCAGGTACTCCATGCAGGCGTATTACCTCTTTGAGGTATAACCATGTGACTTGTCACACTGTAACTCTCGTTGTAGTTGGCACTAGATGCACCATAGACATGAGTCTGTCAATCATGACTAATAAATAGTTGTGACCCTTCGATTCTGGCAATGGACTGACGAGGTCCATTCCAATAGACTGCCATGGTCTATCAGATATTGGCAGGGTATGTAACAACCCTGCTGGTCATCTATTATCCTTCTTTGCAGCCTGACAGGCTGCACAGGATCCACAGAATGACTCTATGTTGGCTGCCATTCCCGACCACCAGTACAATCATCTGATGTACTTGTTGGTTTTGAATTGCCCAAAGTGGCCAACTACTCTATGTGCATGATCAATAATTATCTCGACCATTCTCCTCCCCTTGGAAAAACTTCCTGGGGAAGACACACAATGTCTTTATTGAACTGGTTCTTTGTCCAAACCAGTCTGTTTCTCACCCCAAATATGGGGTGAGCTTCAGGATTTTTCAATACTTTCTTAAGTGTTGGATCTGTCCCATAGCCATTGGCTATGACTCGTTTCAGGTCAAACTCACGTTCCACGTGTGAGTGTACCCTCTCTGAGTCTGCACCAGACACTGTAGCTAGTACATTGTCCTTCTCATTACCTTCCACTTGTGTGGGAGGTACTTCCCCTGCTTGCTTCGTCTGCTGCATGTCAATGACATGCTGCTCTGTTGCATCTTGTAGTCACTGTGACCATCGCACTGCGGCCATTTGTATTTCTACAAATTAATCTGTTGGGAGAAACTCTCCTTCTGGATCTAGCCACACATCTGCGTCGATGTATTCTTCTGCAGGGTGACTTTCACCCTGATTATTGTTCTCATAGTAGCGTGACAGATAGTTGGCTACCTTGTTCTCCACCCCTGGTACATGTACTGTGGTATAATTGAATCTGGAGAGAAACTCCCACCAGTGCACCTGTCTGTCGGACAGATGCTGTTGTGTCTCGAAATATTCAAGACCTTTGTTATCTGTCACCAGTGTGAACTGGCGACCTAGCAGCTTATCCTCCCACTTCACAAGTGCTTCTAGGATAGCGATTGTCTCGTGCTCATGTGTTTTGTAACACTGTAGTGTGGGACTGAATTTCTTCAAAAGAAACCCTGCTGGACGACAAGTCGTCAAGTCTGGACCTTGGAGGTAAACTGCTCCAACTCCAGACTTGGAGCCATCCGTCACAACCCAAATGGGTTCTGAACTAGTGTGATTTATGGACTTCAATATTGGAGCCTTACACACTAGTGCTTTGATGGATTCAAAACACTTATCCATCAAGGGCGTCCATTGAAACTTCCTGTTGTTTTGTGCACTCACTGATAAGGGAGTTGTATATGCCGTCAAATCTGGCATATACAGTGCCAGATACTGAATGAGTCCCAGAAATCTTTGGACATCGTTAAAGGTTTGAGGTTTTCTCCAACATCAAACCTTCTCCATTTTATCCGCATCTGCATGGATGCCCTTGTCATCAATGATATGATCAAGGCACTCCATATGGGGCAAATACAAATCAATCTTGGATTGATTCCCACTGAGGAACAAATGTGCCTCACATAATATTTCAAACACCTTTCGAAGGTGTTTTTCATGCTCTTTGATAGAGCTTGAATAGATGAATATATTGTCCAAATATATGTGGACTGATCGACCAATTTGGTTACGAAAAATCAATGTCATGAGACGTTGAAATGTAGATGGCGCATTTCAATTGCCAATCTGCATAACCCGGCTCTTGAATGTGCCAAATATCATTGCAAAGGCCGTCTTATCGATGTCCTCCTTGACTACATGTATTTGTTTGTACGCATCAGACATGTCAAGCTTGGACTGGTATGTGGCATGCGCTATGTCATGCCGGATTGTATCTTGGTCTGGGAAGGGCATAATGTCCTTCACTGTATTGTCATTGTGTAGATGTAGGTCTATCACTGTTCTGAGCTTTCCATTTTTCTTTGGAATGCATAGCACTGGTGCTGCAGAACGTACTGACGCTGCTACCCACCAACCAGCGGTGGTATACCGGTCAACTTTGTCGATCAGTTCATTTTGAAGTGCCTCTGGACACTTCGGTAACTGATAATGAAACTGTTTAGTTTCATCCACCAACTTAATTTCATGGTTGATCTCCCTCCAAGGAGGAAGTTCTAAAGGCACACCTCCAAAGAGGTCTGCAAACTCTAGCTCCCATCTTTCCCTAAGTTTGGGAAAGTCATCAGCCGTTAATGGCGGTTGATTGGTGCCAGTAATCCCATTGGTAATTCCATCAGTATGTTGGTTGGGTAGACCAATGTCAATGTTTGGTTGCTTTTCTTGCCATTTTCCCTTGTCTCGTTTCTCATCTGGTGAGCTCGTTGATGGCTCCACTTTCAAAGAGGAGCCATTTGCAAGTCACGGAGTGTGGCTCACTAGTTTGGGTTTAAGACTCGCAATTCGAGTCTTGTGTTCAGCCAGGTCTTGGTAGTTCGGCTGCACTTCCCAAGCATTCACATGGTTTGGGATTACTTCTTTTCCAATGCAGATGCATCCCTCGCCTCTAAAGTTGAGGGATATTCCCAGTTTACATAGGAACAATGTTCCCAGCATTGCGTCGTAGTAATCTACATTCACTATGTCAAAGTATTCCTTGATATTGTGCTCACCAAACTGGATGTTGGTGTGCGTTCCATAGTTGATGGTCGACTTACTGCCAACACATGCTAACTGTAGACCAATAGGATGTTCAAGTTTGAATGTCTTGATGCCTATGGCACATATGAAGTCTGGAGAGAGCACGACTCCCTTACACCCACCGTCTAATAGACAGTGGTCTGTGACTCCACCAATCTCCCAATATCCGGAGATTGTTTGGTTGTCTATATGCACCCGTTTGGGGCACGTCTTATCACATGGTCTGAACCGATGATCATAGATAGGCTTGATGGTCCTATCTATGACTCCCGCATGTATACGGAAGTCATTGTTGTGATTTGAACCACCACTAATTGTGGTAGTTGGCTTTTGCACCGCATATATGTGCCACCTTTCCTCATATGATCCTCCCAGTGGATGTACTCCATCCACTCGATACGAGCTTTGCATTCTCATATCGTCGTCATCATCCCATTGATATGGACTGATTTCCGACTGGTAATCAGCGGCTAGTTCACTGATTTCGCTCTCATGGTCGTTTTGAACATCCATTTGTTCATCTAATTTGCCACTTTGTGGCTCCTCCTCCCCTTCTTGAGCACTCCCTGAGTGCTCAACCACTTCATCCAACTGTGCACCTGCTATGCACAGTTTGTTCTTCCACTGTGGACAATTGGGCTTGATATTCCACACTCGTAGCACGTTAGCTCTGTGCTACGTCCTTGACCTTCTGAACCTCCAGGAGGTTTCAGTGGAGGGCAAGAAGCGGTGGGAGCTCCTGCTCCAGCTCTCTGCATAGCATGTACCCCTGTTTGGGGTACACTCGGCCTCATCTCTACTTGAGGTCAAGCATTAGGCAGACAATATGTCATCTGCTTTGCTGTAGGACGGCTCCCAGTATTGGGAGCACGAGACGAACTTGGCACAGCCTGACTTCGACTATTTGTCGAAGTGGGCTTTGCCTGCAGCATGTGAGTGCTGCTGGACTCCATCTTATGTGACCCAATGTCATATTGGGACGCATCCTCTACAGCCTTTGCAGCTTCATAAAATTCAGTTATAGAACTAAATTCTGTTGTGTAGCCTAGTTTTAGGACTTCATGATGCAGCACTTCTCAAAGCGCTGCTACAAACTGTTTTCAGATCATATACTCATTGGGTGGATGTATCATCCATGCTGTGTACTTTGTAATGTCATTCAGTAATTCCTGAATGGTTCTAGTCCCTTTCACAGTTGCATCAAACAAGTTCGACACATGTCTGTGCGTGAGTGCATGTAGGAATTGCTGTTGTAACCCAGTGATTGCACTCTCAAGGGTCCAGTCGACTATGACTTGATCATGACACTCGCTATTTCGAGCATACCACTCCAATGCCTCACCTTTGAGGCAAGTTCCCAACTAGTTCAACTGGAGTTCTGTGCTGGATGGACGCAGTAAACTATTCATGCCTAGCCATCTCAGGATTCCTGAGACGAAGTTCTCGAATTCTTTGAGATCTGCTTTCCCAGCATATTCTGCTGGGTGAGGTAGTTTTACTCCAGCTTTAGCAAGCATGGACTTGTCTGGCTTGCTGTCCTTGTGTTTCTCAAGGACAGCTCGCACCATCTTTGCGACTCCATCTACATAAGTAGACAGATTTCCTACTACCTCCTGAACCCTCCGCTCAGGATCTGTAATTGCTAGTGATACTGCATGCAGTATCGCTTGTATTTGCCTGTGCAGCTGGGGAATGTGATTACTCATGTCCTGCTGCACCGGTGGGTCAACAATGTCTTCACAGTCCTAGTGTGACAACTGCCTGTCTCAAAACATAATATGCATGTGAGTGGCTAGTCACGACCGTGATCCTGTAGGGGCTCTTGTGGCTCATTGCCTGTCGGTGCAGAGTCTGGATCCAGCTGCAAAAGGTGTGGTTGTGTCAGGCTTGTCGAACGGACGGTACTGCATCCGTAGCTTCCAGCTGCGGGCTACGGGCTCGGTGGTCTTCTTGTGTCTGGTGGCAATCACTACTACATGCACTCCATGTGTCTCTGTGTCGTGCTGGTTTCCGTTCGCACCTCGTCGTCACAGAGCGCAGCTTTGATGTGGCCCATTTTGGTCTGTGTCTTCAACATCTTTGTTCTGTAGGTTTTCTTTCGCTCTATGTTCTCTCTTGCTTGTGAAGGCTACTGTTCCTGTGTGATAGCAGCCGCACCAGCATTGTTGTGATGACAGTGCAGCAGTGGTGGCACAAATGTGGTCGCTCAGAGAGTGATGGCAGCAGGTCCACCTGAGTGTTGCCATCAGAAAGAAGCCATGGAAAGCTGTCCATGGCCTATACCTGTACA
Source organism: Ramaria rubella (assembly GCA_015039355.1). NCBI lineage: Eukaryota > Fungi > Basidiomycota > Agaricomycetes > Gomphales > Gomphaceae > Ramaria > Ramaria rubella. Next base: position 86,988 of record MU134438.1, on the reverse strand, counting down.
GACACATGGTGTCAGTACCAGGCAAGGGAACAATTTGGACTTACCAGTGAGATCTGCAGTTGATAGCCCAAATCTCCACGCCATGACTGTCACGTCTGAGTCCAGCAGAACATTGTGCAGGCACAATGTTGGGGGTCTGATTTCCCAAGGCATGAGCAGTATCTCATGTCTGCCCTGTAAACCACCTGTCAGTAGCATTAACACAAAGGTGTGCTCACTTTCATCTGCTTGACATTTGACTTAGAACAAAGTGTTTGTCATATGGCTAGATACTGTGAGGTTGGCTGGATGGTCTGCATCTATGCCAACTGCTAACCTGAAGTTGAAAGTTACTTGTATGTACCTGTGAGCTTTCCGTGACTATGATCCAATGATGATTGTAAGTGTTCATGTTATTGTTTGAGTTGAAGAAACTGATGGCTGGCAGTGCACAACTTGATTGCTTGTGGCACCACATTGAGATCCAGCATTAAACAATGAATCTAATTAGGGTTCTGCATGGGTAACCCCTGGGTATGCAAACACTGACCCGTACCCGACCCATGAGGTGACCCGCACCCGCCGCCCAGGTATGGATTTTGCTGGGTATCACATGGGTATGCCATGGGTATGTGCCGGCAAAATCCACCAGCTGTCTACCATGTCCACCAGCTGTCTACCATGTCCACCAGCTGTCTACCATGTCCACCACCACCCCCACCACCACCCCACACCTCCATGTCCACCACCACCCCACCACCACCATGGCCACCATCCAGGGCCGCCCCCATGGTGCAGCGCCCATCCACATGCACCCCACTGCCACCCACCCCACACACCTGCCCTGCCGCCCCAACTACTGCCCCACCACCCCATGCCGCCACCACCATGGCCACCATCCAGGCCACCCCCATGCTGCATGCACCCCTTGCCACATGCACCCCACTGCTACCCACCCCACCTGCCCCGCCACTCCTACCACCATCCCACCGCCCCACCACCCCTGCCAGCACGCGTGATCAACCAGACACCCGAGGAGGTGCTAGGCCATGCCCACGCACACCACACACACAAGGTCATGTGGGTGGGGTGGGCACAGGGGTGCGGTGGGGCAGGTGGGCTGGAAGGGTGGGAGGAGGGGCCATGGGGCAGGGCCACTGCCCCATTCCTGCCATGCGGATGGGCTTGGATGGCCCCCCCACACCCTTGGGGCAAGGCCAGAGGCCCGCGCCCCCTCTCCCCCCCTCCCCTGCACCTCCCTGCCCCCTATCCCTCTCTCTGAGCGGTGGGTGCTAACCCGGGAATACCCCCGGGTTAGCCCTGGGTTCGAATGTTTGAACCCGGACCCTTACCTGCTTGACCCATACCCATAACCTGCACGGGTTACCCGTACCCATGCAGAACCCTAAATCTAATAGGAAACAGCATCGTCAGCATGCAGAAACATCAAAATCAAGCAACATATGCACCAGAGTTGTATATTCCCAGCTGCCATCTCTCTTCAAACATGATGCCCCGCCTGGACTCAACTTCGACAGCCCCCTTCCCTACACATCAAACATGGTATGCCTACTCGAATGCCCATCCAGAATGTCGGGGATGCTTTGACAGTGGTCCTAACAGGACTGGTAGGTACCCTTCACTTACATGGGTGGAGGGTGGGTCCATCGGTGCGTGGGCGAGGGTGTGCGTTGTGTGTTGTGGTATGAAGTGTGTAGCGCTGTGCACCGAGGAAGAACTCCAATACCAGCGCACGACCCAACCCACCACATCGCTCACAAAGACTCACTGCCACCCAGTAACAGCCGCACGGGGGTCAAAGGCGTGTGAGGCGAAGGTCCATGATCCGCAGCACGCCGTTGAAGAGGAGGAATTTGGTGGGTCTCATGTCACAGTGAATTATGTTATTCTGGGTGGGATGTTAGATACACATGTAACACAGAGAAAATGAAACAAACACGATGCATGCATAGAGTGGAGATAAGCTGTGGACTTGCCCCATGGCATTTGTCTCTCAAGTTGCTACAAGTGTCATACGGCCCTCCACAGTTGTAGGCAGGGAGATAGCAGTTGTGGCCCCACTGCGTAGGTGGTGGGGGGCACAGCAGGCAATGCTTGACTATTTCATCTTGTTGTCATTCCCTGTCTCATGCAGGGAATCGGTTCTTTGCAGGTGGAGAATGCGACGGTGCACACAAAGGAGATGCAGTGGGTTGCTTGAAGGGGACTGGGAAATGCGAGTCCATTAGTAGTGGCTTAAATTGAAAGGTGAAGCTGGCTACATACCTTAATTATAACATAACATTGCAGCGGCTTCTTGGCCTTGTAAATAAGGTCTACATTGAGGGTTCATGATATTTGAGAAACAGATACCTTGGTGTTGAACCACTGTAGCAGTCCAGTGGAGTTCAGCACAGACGTAATGTCAAAACAAACCTACCACAGACACTATCTGCTAGACTTACATGCCAGGGCCAGGAGCTTTTGAGGACAACATATTACAACATCAGCAGCATGAAAAAAAAAAAAAAACCAAAAAACAATGCGGACTCACTGAGTCCCACTCCATACCGATGCACACAACAGCGTAGTCCATTGCCACCTTGCTTGAGAGTGTTCTTAGTTTGTAGTTCAACTAAGAAGTCCACATGTAATATCCAACTCCTGCTGTATGGTAAGTTCATGTGACATGATGTAGCCCAGGTAATTTCCAACTTGTACACGTAAGCAGTTTAAATCAGCAACCATCAGATCACATGACTTTTTGTTTCCTTGGTTTGTTGACATGAAGTGTGTGGTAACCCAACCTCTAGTCCCCACAGTATTTTTTACTATTTAGTTGAACTCTCTAGGATGCAAACAAATAGGATCAGGTAGGGATCAGGTAAGGCTCCAGATGGTGAGTTTCAGCCCCTGCCTGTGCACAATGATAGGATGCATGGTTTGTCCTTGCCATTATGCAGGTTCTTTTACCATCAGCCAGTCTCAACTCTCCAGCAAACCAACCTCCCTATGCATGCAGACAGAGGGGACTCAAACTGGTGAGTCTTTACTTCTATTAACACAAAAGCCTCTGCAGCTACATTGCAGCCACAACACGCACAGTAACCAGTTTGCGACAACTTTGGATGTTACTTGTGTGTGAGTATATGGTGTGTCTATAGCACTTGGTGCTGTTCACATAAAAACATAGTGTGTGTTTGGAGTCACCACCACTTATTCTTCATGTGTCAGTGCTAGGTGCTTTGCACACACCTTGTTTCAGGTAGGTTAGTATCAGGTGTGTCTAAAGCACTTGGTGTCATTCCCATAGAAAACTAGTATGTGTGTGAAGTCAGGGCTGCTCATTCTTCATATGTCAGTGCCAGGTGCTTGCCTGCACCTTGGTAGATTAGTATCAGGTGTGTCTAAAGCACTTGATACTGTTCCCATAGAAAACTAGTATGCATGTGAAGTTGCCACTACTTGTTCTTTATGTGTCAGTGCCAAGTACTTTGCACACACCTTGTTGGTAGGTGAGTATGAGACTATGAGTTGTGTATAGAGCACTTAGTGTTGTTTGCATAGAGAACCAGTGTATGTGTGGAGTCGCTGCCTCATGTGTTGGTGCTTAGTGCTGTGCACACACATCACAACAGGCTTTGCCTGATATGGTCCATTGCTGCTGTCAGATTTATGCAACACCCTTATTTGTCTCAAACCATCAGTGTTGTAGTCTAGATGTGAGTTAGACCTTGTCAATCAAACTAAGCAGTTTACTTTTTGAGTGTGCCCACCTCATTCAGAAGCTGGTGTCATGAACAGCATAGGTTAAGAGGACCTGGGCACAGAAGGCATCATACATGCAACCTTTGGCATACCACACAGCAGAAGGGAACTTGAATGGGAGCCACATAAGGGCAAACAGGGTCACTCAATAATACACCAGTTCAGTTTGTTTGGCCAGTGTGCAGTGAAATTTTCCTTGTCAGAAGCATAAGTGAGGCCAGCTGCACTTGCCAAAGTGAGCAAGCATGCAAACTTGACAAACTGCTCCTGGAGCATTTCATCAAGTTCATGCATGTTGTAAAGTGAAATTGGCCATTGGCAACAATGGAATATGTTTGACAGAAGCAAAATGTTGCTACAGCCAGCAACTACAACAGAAGATTGAACAGGATGGTGACGAACTTTGAAGCTAGTTGGAGCTGAGACTGCAATGAGGCTGAGCTGGCTGGAAATGGTGATTGGGCTATTCTGGAGCCTTGAGGGAATGGTTTATTGGCCTGCTCAATGTTATGTCTCTCCAGTGAAGAATATAGAGGGGGTATGGGTGCATATAATGTGATTCCCAAACCAATGGATTTCTTTGCAGTGTCAAATGAGACAGACATATGTGAACCTATATGAATGTACTGCTAAATTTTTCATGGCAGCCAGACTTAGTGCGCCATTCAAGGTCTGGTTGGTCAACTGGACAAACTGAACTGGCTGCATCAATTATTCACAGTTCAGTTTATTTTATAAAAGTTCAAAATGAACTGAACTGCAGAATTATTGAGCAGCCCTATGGAGGTGCTGGCTAGCGAGCCAATGCAAGAGGATACAGGGTCAGGGAAAATGGCAAACAGTGCATCAACATTAGCCATGGATTACGATTCCCTACGTAGCATTAGCGGAGTTAGAATTGTTCGTGTGCAACTTTACCACAAATTGTTGGACGGTTCCAAAATTTCTTACCTTTCTGGTGCCGAATTCCCATGGCCTTTTTAGAGGTCTGTTGCATCTTTAAAGTTACTTTTAGTTACAGATTGTATTCTGATAGTAGTTATTAGTTACAGTTATTTTTTGAAGTATTTTTATATGTGATAATGTGGTGGTTTTTTGGATTTTAAAATTGACCTTCAGCTATTCCACATGGCACCAAATTTTGTGGCCCATATGCACCCATAATATACACTTTTCGGTTGCAGGCTTTTGTTTATGATTGCATAGGAGGTGGTAAACCAAAGTAGCTTTAACTATTTGATATAGTGGCATTTATTTGCCTTTGGTCTAATTATTAGGGTATTCGGTCTGTTGACTTTAGTCAAGTAGTCATCCTCTATACCCCCTTTTGTATAGCACTGATAGTTTTGTCAAAGCCTATGTCTTCTTTGTTTTATTGCCTATATATATATGTTCTCTAGCCTGCCTGAATTATACATACATGTAAATGATGTAATGCACACAAGGACTATGGATAGCATTGTAGGTGAGTCACTTCTTTCCATTTTGACAAAGTCATTGCTGACCTTTGTATGTGTTTCTGACACCACCCTGGGCTGAACACCCCGAGATTTATCTCAAGACTCCTTCCTTCTCTTCTCTCCACACCCTGCTACAGTCCTTATCTTAGCATGCACCACAAGACCTCCATGTGGCTCACTAAGTTTCCATGTCACAGATTGACTGCACTGCAAAATCCGAGTGGGGTGCTGAAGCTACCTGTGACTTGCCGGTAGCCCCCACTGAGAGGTTTCAAACCCACCTGTGAGACTTGTAATACAATGCCAGGGTAGTGTCGGTGGGATTGGCACCAACTAGGCAAGATATATGTACAGCCTCATGCACCTTCCTCTGACCAGCCACACATGGAATACATCTAAAATTTCAGTCAATCCCATTACTGGGCTATATTTCCTTATGCACCTTCGCCAGGAAGGGAAAATTAAAGAGACAATGCACCTACCCAACTCAAGTTTGGGACTTTGAACCAACCATGTACTGGGCATGTTTACACATGAAAGGACAATTTCATTATAGTATAAGATAATGGAAGGGCTTACATCTGTCCAGAATCTCAGTGTAGCTGGATCGACTTCTTCTCCTTTCTGGCATCTTGAGATCCAACGCTGAATGGTCTTTTTAACTTTCCTAGGGACTTGCTTTCCATAATCGGGAACCTAGTGAATGTGATGTTGAATCTGAACACCCCTGCTCACTACAAAAGATACCTACCTTGCATCTCTCAGACGTGGACTCAGGAGTCGCCAGAGTCATTCTAGCATCAAAGCTACAATGACGCTGGTGTTCTATGCCTTTTTGCTACAGTTCTAGGTAGGTGGCGTTGTGGAAGGAGATGGCGGCTGTGACACAGACTACCTTCGAACGTGTCCACCGGGTCGTTCACGGTTAGGGTAAGAGATAAACTTAGAGCAAAGGCTTGGAACTTGTCATGCTATCAAGTATTCACAGTTGTGAGCATAAGGTTTGAAAAAAAAGAGTTAGACAACCTTGCGTTCTTTTGCTTTGTTATGGCTGATAGATAATTTGAAATCTCTGGAAGAGTGTCCCTCCCGTGTGCTCAACGAAGCACACACAGCAGTGTCTCACCATGGAGATATCCACAATGACGTGGCGCAAACTGGGATTGCAAATACATAGGTAAGCTTAAACCATGAGCAATGGCACAAGACTTACCACTAGCATTAGGGCTTAGCACTGTCGGCGTAGACTCAATTTGACCTTGGTTTGAACAGTCCTGAGTTGGACCGAGGCTTGCAGCACAGGTGTAGGCGACTGTCGTTACCAAGGATGCATTAAAACACAGTCAGCACACTGAATAGTCCAACTGGGAAGCCAGACTTGCCTGTGAAAAAGGTATGATACAGTCACTTTACTGAACTGAAAGTAGACTCACATTTGGGACAAGTGTTTGTAGCTCACAAATTGTGCATTTGACTTTGCCGTGTTCACCATAGGTCCACTGACACTACAGCAGTCATGTGACTGTCCACATGAGTGCCACCATGACATAATGAGGTGCAGACTTTGTCGCACCCATCTACGTCATACCCATACTCTTTCTGTTCATGACATGGTCACGTTCGGTCATCTGTCATGGCATGGTGGACCGTAGACTTGGTGCACATGACATGGCTTGGCCGCCATTGACGTCATTGGAGCGGTGCAAAGATGGCTGGAGTATACAGGCCAGTGGTCACTGGAAAGTAGATGCATGACATGGTGACATGCGACAATTCCGTGAGAAGTCGCCCTTGTCTATGTCATAGACACATATATGAGACCCAAAATTCTGGCCGGATCAGATCGAATACATAACATTATAGTCGATGATGTCAGAAAGCTTGCCGTATACTGGGGCAAGAGCTGAGGCAGGAGCAGGTATCCATAACTGCCCATGGATGTCAGTCTGTGTTCCAGAGAGGTCGGAGTCAAATGAGACAGGGTTGTGAACATAGGCTAGGGAAGAGACTAACATTATCTTGATTATCAAGGTTGTACAGAGTGTGTTCAAGAATATTGCATGGCTTTATCAAGATCCTCTGAGCATGCATGAATGATGGGTTAGGACAGACACTGAGCGTTTGAACTGGAGGTGGATGCAATTGGCTGGTGTTGCAGGTGTGGGTGTGGGTACGGGTGTTTTGAGAGTGAGCAGACATGTGTGGAGTGATGCAAGTGAGAGGTGCAGATGTAAGCGTACCATGTAAACCCTCCAACTGATGTCGGGTTTCGATGGACACTTGCAATGTGCAGACGATGTTGTTGCGATTGCGATACACATGGCAGAGCACCTATCCTATCTATGGTGCGTGCTGGGGGAGAGAACAAGAAGGAGGGGAGGATTTTGTGGGTGTGTTCACATTCACTGTATTGTTCTAAATATGAATGCATGAAGCACAGGCCACTCACTAAAGAACGGTGGACGTGGATCCAGATACTAGAGTCAAGAGGTTCTGTGTGTAATGGAGTCATTGCAATGAACCTAAGTTGACATGGTGACTGCCTTCTCCTACTGCTCCATCGACACAGTCAAACCGAGTGTATGTGTTCCAAAACATTGACAATTGACATATAGTCAAATGGCCAATGTGGAGGAAGCAAGGGGAAACCAGGAGATGAGTGGAGTGGTCGCTGCCAAGTGGGTGGTGGACTCAGGGTGCCTGAGTCACATGACTGTTGTAATATTGCTAAATCGTTCCCATAGTCACCATCATAATGTGAACATGAAAGAGTCATAAGTGTATATAATTACACCCAACCCACTGTTATTCAGCTCTCCCCACACTGAAAACAAATGACCCTAGGCTCCTTCATCACCAGCAGGCAGCATGCATATCCTGTGAGTGTGGGGCCTCTGTGTGTATTAGGGGGTGTGGGGCAGGAGAACACATGGCATGCATGAGGCAGGGAACTGCAAGGAGGGCGATGGAGGTGTGCAGATGGCGCAGAGGGGGCTAGGAGGGTGGTGTGGGTGCACAAAGGGGTGGAAGTGGCTAGAAGGGCGGGAGGGCAATGGGAGTGTGCGGAGGGGCCTGGGAGGGCAGCAAGGGTGTGCGGGGTGTGCAGAGAGGGGGCTAGGAGGGCGGCAGGGGTGCTGAGCAGGTGGCAGAGGTGCGCAGAGGTGCGGATGGGGCTAGGATACCGGAAGAGGGCACAGAGAGCATGGAGGGGGCTAGGAGGGCGGTGGCAGCACACAGAGGGCACCGAGGGGCCTAGGAGGGTGTGTGCAGTGAGTGGAGGGAAGTGGAGTCGAAGCGAAGTGGCCGTGTGTGGCTGTGGCTGCAGGTGGGATGGGGTGTCGCGCAATGGCGACACGGGCGGCAGTGGCGGCGTGCGTGCATGTGTCTGTTGGTGGCTGCGGTCGTCTCCTGGGACATAGGGGGTGTAGGAATGCGTAGGCGAGGGCAGCCAGCCACCTGCAAGTACGTACAGTCACAGGCATGGTGGGCGGTGTCGGCAGAAGTATTGGCACTGCGGGTTGGTGTGCAAGTACTGTGCACGTGAGTGCATGGCAGTTGTGTGTGACCGCGATGCTTGGGACTGGGTGGATGTAGGAGTTTGGTCCGGATGCATCGCGGCTGCGGGATGAGGGCTGTGGTGGATGCCACACATCGTCTGTTGGCAAGGGCACAATGTCATTGAGTGTGGTCACGTGACCAAACCACTTGACGTTATGTAATGGCGCACTGGAGTAACACCTCCAGCCTCACGAGCTTGTGTCAACAGCAAATGTACATTTAAAATCCATATTAAATTATATTAAGTCCATAGATCCTTACAAAGTGAATGTGTAACTGAATAATACTATAGTCAAGAGAGGAACTACAAAATTGTTCACACATGAAATCAGAACAAATCATGTAACATATGTGTCTTGTTCTCTTGCTTTGTGGATGGAAGCAAGTGCATGCAGATGCAGCTCTTCATAATGTTCAGAAAAAGTGCTTCCTTTCCATGCTTTGCATATTGAGAAAGGATGGTCAACTCTCAATGATATTTGGCAATTGTACAGACAAGGCCACTGCATGCAAACAGAAGCAATGTGCAGCGAAGAGTTTGAAGAGTTCAAAGGAGAAAGAAGAGACATGGAGTTATATGTGCTGGGATCAGCTTGCTGATGATGTGGCAGATTCCATGGAACAGGAGCTTCAGGAACTAGCTCACCAATAGACTGAATTACCTTGTCTCCTGTGGGTCCAGCCCCTTCCAAAGGTGATCATAATCTCTCAAATGGTATGGGCAATGGCTATATGGTTCTTATTATGATTAGATGTACAAACTAGAGCTACTTTCAGTGTTGCAGGGGGGTCTGATTTGACCCTGCTCAGGGAAGGGCTCATTATAAGGCCAGTAGAGGACACAGGGGACAAGAGGATCACTGGAGACATTTTGGACTTTGATACTGAGGCTGAAGGCATGGCTGGTGGGCATGAGCATGGAGGGGAGCTTGAGTGTGATGGCAGTGATGGTGGAGGACGAAGACACCTGAGCCTGGGGAAGAGGAGGGGGCAGGGAAGGAGGTTGTGAGGGGTAGAGGGTAGGGGTGAAGGATGAGGTGGTGGAAGGAGGAATTGAGAAGAGTGTGGGGAGAAGGACTGGTGGGGAGAAGGACTGGTGGGGAGAAGGACTGGTGGGGAGAAGGACTGGTGGGGAGAAGGAGAGTGTGGGGGACCACAGATGGCACCAGGGGAGGGGACTTTGGAAAGGGAGCACTGGTGGATGGCAGACAGGGGTGAGGGAGGAAGGGAGGGAGCATAAGGACATGGTGTCCAGTCACCTTGCTGGAAGGCACTGTGGGGATTGGGTAGGTTGCTGGAGAGGTTGAAGGTGTAATGCCAGAAAATTCCAAGATGATGGTCATTCAGAGGATCTGTGATCCCAGATTAAGGAATTTGAGACCTTGGATGGTGACAGCCAAGTCATGATAATCTGTAGTTGAATCTGATCCTTCATGTGTTAGTACCCCAGAACCAACTTGGCAAAGGTACCATTCATTTGTCTTCTCACATGGTTCCACACTCCACCATTGTTAGCAAGACCTACCATTACTGGTAGCTGTAAGGGGAACTCCTCACTTGCCATCAGCATATCACTAGGCTTGCATGCTCACTATAGCATAGTTCCTACTCTATGGTCCAATAGACTCCTGGGGAGTGCATACCCAGCATCACATACTTCTTATCTCCTTATCTTAGTCCATCCCTGACTTATCACAGACACATGATAGACCTAACACTCTATCTTTAGTTATCTTTTGGCAGGTTTTTGAGTATCTCTGATTGGTAGATAGTGCTGCACATATTGATTGGTCAATAGCCTTTAGATATGTTTCCTATCTAGATGCCCCCTGGTCTGCACACATCGATATAAGCAGGATAGCTCATGTATATTCGCTATCCTTGTTAAACACTTGGGTTAGAGGCATTTGTCTTATAGTCCATTGATGTCCCCTAACAGTAGCGGAGGGTGTTTCTCATGTTACATTTCCTTGTCAAGCATGCCAGGTCATGACAGGCACCTAAACATGGCAATGGTCAATAAATCTCTAGCCTAGAGACCAGCCCATGATAGGTGGCATCTGTTTTGATTCTATTGAAGGAGTTGTATTTATGGCTGTAAAGTATGGTTCTGTATAGGTAGCCCCAACAGGATTTCTGGTTACAGTCAGTAAGCACTCATCTTGTAAGACAGGTATGGCACTCACCATAATATGGCATCCATCTTGTGGTCACAGTGGACTACTGAATCCTGATCCATACTCTGGAAAGCAAGGGATTTTGCTGTTGCCAGCTGACACAAAGCCAGTCATGTGTCTCACAATTTGTTCAAAGTCACCATTCTGAGGTTTGAGGTCTCACCAATAATTCTTGCACAGGATACACATCTAATGGAGATACTGTAGCCAGTCATTATATATGCAGGTCCTCTGATGTGGCCTGATTACCTTCTAGATGCTTTGGCAATGCCTTGATTAAAAATAGCCTTCCCTTTGTACCTGTCTGCTTGTACCTATATTATAGTTGACTTGCTTCAGTGGCATAAGCCATATCGACCTGTTCTCCACAACCCTCAGGAGGTGATTGGGTTTGGTATGCCAACCCAATGTCTGTAAGTATGCAATGTAGATGCTTGTGTCTGTTGTTAAAACTATTTCAACTGATTTTCCAAACACCTCCAATTCCATAGCTGTTTTGAAGGTGAATTATGAACAGAAAAAAGTCACATCAAGGGAATCGTCCACAGCTGTGCACATGCATCGGCCCACAATCCGTTAATAAATTTTAAATGAACCCTTGCACCCATTCCCCCTTTTAGTTCTGGTGTTGGGGCTCACACTGTTGTTGGAGCAAGGAAATGTGTTTGGGCTATACCAGAATCGGAGGGAGCCAGGCCAGGTGTATCAGCTGCAGTCAAGTGCTATGTGACATCACAAACAACATGGTTCATAGTATTCAGCTTTAAAGAAGTATTTAGTGGTCAGTCAGACAAAAAAGTCTCCATTTATTGCAAGTGCTTCTGACATTTTTTGCATGTCTATCAGAATTAGAATGAAAGTATCTATAAATAGGTTAGGATTACAGATAGTACAATCATGTGACCATTTTTCCATGATCACTTTCGAGGTCTAGCGTTGGAAGGAAAGCATGGTTTCAGAAACTGTAAAGGGTGATTATCTTAGTATGCACAGAAAAGCTTAACTGCAATGAACCAGCTCCTAAAAACTCGTGGGTGAAGTGCGATATTACAGAGAATCCCCAGGCTATTTTCGGTCACAGCCGATACCAAATTGGGACCATCACAAACTAGCAAACACTATCTTGAGTGTGGAAACTTCAAAATTTTAATCGTGGGAACAAAAAAGTCAAACCAATTCTATTCATGGGAACAGCAATAGAGAAAGGCAAATGAACTTTTGATATCCTACAGGACGGTATGAATGATTCCTGTCAGACTTCGTCCTCCTAGGGGATCATAATTATTATTTACCATGAAACTACCACTTTTCAGTAGTTTCAGAGTTTCAGGGCCCTTTATAAATCCATTTGGCAGTTTACAGTGTTCAAATAAATTGTAACCTACTTACAGCAGCAGAAAACATTGCTGAAACTGATTTAATTTTAAATGTAAAAATTGAAAATTTGTAGAGCTGTCATTCTACCTACTTTCACATCAAACAACTTTCCATCATCCATAAAGGCACTTGTTTAGTCTTATATCACATTGTCTGCTCATGGGCTGAGCCAAGAAAGGTGAAAAGCCATCCAAAAAGAGTTCAGAATTGACTTGCAGTGGTTCTCCAAGGCCATACATAAGCTGCTTGAGGGGTTCTGTGGCACCCTCACACTACTACCACACTGCATATGGGACTACACATCATTCAACATGCAGTGACCACCTGGTTCTAAGCCTGTCCATGAGTCTAGATCAACCCACAGGTACCCATGGGTTGATCCATGGGAAAACTTGTGGGTACAGATCTCATGGGTATTGAGTACCCAGAGGGCAATACCCACATGGATTTGGGTATGGGTTGTAGGATTTCTCATAAAAACCACAGGTATTTGGGATCCATACTGATTGTTTCTAGTGGCCATAGGTAGCCACTATATGTACTTAATTTTTGCAATTTTTTTCGTATTTTTTTTTTCTAATTTATTGCCAAGGGCCTGTAGAGTTTCAACAGTTTTTGTCACACTAGCAGCTGGAGCCTATATAGCTCCACTGTTGTGCTTTGTAAGCATGACCTGTGAACCTTGTTTGAAATAAAATAAGGTTCATTTCAAACAAGGTTTCGGAGGTCATGTAGTATATATCCATGGATCAACCTATGATTAGTCAGAAACCTGTGGGTTCAGATCACCCAGATGCAATACCCATGTGGATTTGAGTACAGGATTTGAAAATGAGAGTACCCATGGAGGGTAGACTTGTGGACAGCCCTACCTTGTTCAACTCCTTGAGGGTGAACTAAACCAGTAGTTTGGTTCATAATTCTCCAAAAAGGGTCTAAGAACCATACCAAACTGAACACTGGCTACACTATTAAAATTGAATGCCATTACCATACAGACTCTTAGCATACAGTGAAATTAAGATCTGACAGTGTTTTATATTGCTGCAGGAGCTGACACTACCATCCATATGTTAAGTGTAACCTTCTATTCATATGGCTTTTCTAAATTTAAATGTACAGCACAAGAGTGCATATGAATGAGATAGGTTCAGTGTCTCCAGGGAATCATACCTGCCATGCACAAGCAGTGGCCCACACCAGTTGGAAGTTGGAGGAGGTTCTGCGAGAAGAGCAGATGTTCTTAACTCCCATAAAATGCTTCTGGAGCTCCTGGCTCATACCAGGGAGCTTGAAGGTCCTGCAAAGTATGTAGTGGGAGCAGGGTGCTAGATTGACAAGTGGGAAGGACATACTGAGGAACTCAGGAAGCTTCCAATGGTTCACTCAGGACCTTCTTGGCCACCTCAGTGGTGGTTTCAGTGAAAAGTGGACAATGGCAAAGGTCCTCCCAATAAGCTCCTTTGAGTCTAACTGGGCTTATCAAAAGCTTAATTTGTATGTACCTAGTCAAACCCTGATAGGGATCACCTAAAGGGACCAAAAGTTCTATTTATAACCATTACATGTTTGTTCCACCATTTGTTTGATCAACAAATTCTAAGTGCCATGTCTTACAAATATTACACATTGCAGAAATTGCAGTCGGTGGCATCACCTCAGTATTCATGTCGCCATCACAAGATCGAAAGAAAACCCTGCGTCACCATAAATGGCTCATCAATGCACAAATAGATATGAATGGCAGTAAGTTTCTTTCATGTCCCGGATAATAGTTATTGTTCAATATGGTCATGCATCATTCTACAGTGGAATAATGAGGATAGCTTTGGGAATACATAGACCTTACAGACCAAAATATTATCGAAAGTTTGGCAGAAGTTTCTTCGTACGTAATGGAGTTAAAGCATCATCGACCTGGAGGATGTGACACAACTGCAATATCTTGCGGCGCCCGACAGGCGTTGAACTGACTTCCCTGAGTGTTCTGTGGCCTTTTACTGTCTGAGTCGACCCGTCTGCGCTTGACACCCGGATGAATCACATAGGGTCCTCCAGTGGGTGTTTCGTCGGGAAAACCGGTGAGATCGATGATTTCGTGCATGGGAATACTTGATTGCGATGGAAAAATCGTCCGCTGTGGAGGTGGCATGATGTTGGGGGCCGAAACCATTTCAGCAGCCATCACAGAAATGCTTCCACATTCTCCAAAATCATGCTGTGGAAGTAGCACAGCATTCGAGGGTAAATCTTGTAATAGAGCCGTCGCTAAAGGGCTCCCACTTCGTCTAGAATCGGTACCCGATGCCTTAGGCCGATACTTTCCGCTAATAACATGACTCGCAGTGCCCGAAGGTTTTTCGCAACTAGAACCACTTGAGGTAGATGCCTAAGAAAGCACAAGAACATAAACATATTGGTTTCATATTGATATTAGGATGGGAAGGGTTGGATATGTACCGGGACAGTGTCATTTACGCCAGCTGCCTGAAGTTGTTTTTCGAGAACTTTTACGCGTTCTCGGCAATCTACATAAGCTTTCTGACATCTCAATTAAATGAATGTCGGGAGAGGATGCGCATGTATGTAGCTTACGATGAGACCACTTGTGGCTCGCTGTGCAGCCTTTCTCACTAATTTGGAGTCGTCAGACTCGCTGAATACGATTCCTAGACCAGTAAAACGTACCAAGTTCACTCCTTGCTTCTAACTCTTGTTTCAAGGCATCTTCCATCTTCTGTAACTGCTCCCCCGATAATGCAGGACTTTTCTCTACCGCCATAGCTCTTTTCTCTGCTTTGACTAATTTGTCTCGAAGACTCGTGACCTCTGCCGCCGCATTTTGACGATCCGCCTTCGTCTCCTCTACCTCCTTCAATGCTATTTTCAATGTCTCATTCTCACTCCTGGCCTCCTCCAATAGCCTCTGCTTCTCGGTCACCTCATCGTGTAGTGCTGCGATCCTGTGTGTCATATTAGCAAGTCCTTCGTTCTTTTCACGATTGACCTTGTCCAGTTCAGAAACGTTCCCCTCCAGAGTGTTGATACGTTCGGTTTGCTGGTGCAACGTCCGCATTAGAAACTCGAGCGCGCGCACAGTGCCATTCCAGGTCGAATCGAACTGCTTCTTGAGTAAATCAAGATGATTCTTAGCTTCCGCAAGCCCTGGCATGCCCGAAGGTGGCCCGCTCATCTGATGAGCAAGATACAGCAGGTGGGGTACAAAAGCGGTGCCAAACTAAAGTTCACGTGACCATGCCATGTTACTCCACGTGTTCTCCATCAACGACCACTGCAGCCCACAACCATTGACTAGCAGTAAGTGGGCCACGGCTTGCGCCTTGCAGGTACAATTCCCAATCAGGCCATTTCATGATGTCACAGATATTCACAGGGTCATACAGATCTACAGTACAGGAGAGGCCTTGGATCCAACCATAAAATTCCAATGATATGTAAAATTTCTCCATATGCACTATTTCAAACTCCTCCAGCTGCCTAACTGTTTATACCCCCCCAATAATCAGCTATGGCTACACCCTCTACAATGCATGCATTGGTGGTCCAAGAGGTTGGTTCTCTTCACTGCCAATAATTGGGACCCTATATATACTTATGAGCAACATGCCCAGGATAAAACTGTTGCTGTTCATGATGTTCCTGTCCCTAAATTTAGTGAAAACAAAGTCCTCATCAAAGTCTGTGTGGAAGTTGCAACTGGTGCCATTAACTACCTATAATTCCTAGCAAACACAAAAAAAAAAACAGACAGACTGGAAACATGCATGGTTCCTTAAATATATATCCCTTGTACATGTCAAGGCTGCTTAGCATGAGTTTCAGATGTTGACTTCAGGAGCCATGAGCTTCAATCACTCATGACATTGTTTTCCATTCCCCTATAACACAATTGTTCTTAGCTCCTGGAATAATAATTGGCTGTGGTTTATCTGGGATTGTTGTAATGTTGGGTGGCCTGGGTGCTCCCACCGTCAACCTTAAGCCTGGTGATCATGCCACAGGCTTTGTTCAAGGCAGTCAACATCATTTAGACTAGATACACGCACTTTCCAGAACTCATGCTATGTTGAATGACAGGACATTGGAATGACTGTGGTGCAGTCACTGAGTACCTCAAGGTGGACACAGACTTTGTCTGGGTTGTCCCAGATGGCACTGTCTCTCATGAAGAAGCAACAACTATGGGATGTGGGTGAGTTTTGACTGGATATATTTCCCAGTGTTACAGGTTGATGTCAAGGGAAGGCTATGGACTGCTGCACAGGTGTGTATGCAACTCGTTCAAATCAGCATGTGGCTCGTATTTTATAGACACTCCAACAATGAAGCTCACCATCAAGGCATTGACCAGATTGCTGGATGCTTGACTCACTGTGACAATACTTCCCAAGACCTGAGAGGGAATGGTCTTTCCACCTCCCCCTGCTTATTCTGGCCATATATATATGTGTGCATATCTGTGAAATACATGAGATGCCTTTCAATGCCAACTCCCTGCAGCTGCTACTCTTATAGATGACATCAATCTATGTCTAAGACATTGCATAACACCATCCACCCAAATGAAATGTCTTTGCAAATGACATGTCTCCTGAAGATATTTAATTAATTTCAACACCATTAGGTCCAAGCC
Source organism: Ramaria rubella (assembly GCA_015039355.1). NCBI lineage: Eukaryota > Fungi > Basidiomycota > Agaricomycetes > Gomphales > Gomphaceae > Ramaria > Ramaria rubella. Next base: position 70,015 of record MU134438.1, on the reverse strand, counting down.
AGTCCCACTTGCAGCCCTGAGGTCCAACATTAACAAATATTTATAACATTATGACACCACAAAATGTTTGACCTTTTTGTGATGTGACAAACTCCAAGTGCTGGCAACAATATGACATGATGACATCACAAAAGGTTTTCGACCATTTTGTGACTGTGACATGACTGAGTCCAAGTGCTGGCAACAATGCAACACAATGACATCACAAAAGGTTGTTGACCATTTTGTGACTGTGATGTGACATGTCCACATTCCACTCTACCCAGAGCACTCCTTTATACTACCACACCAGAGTCCACAACCTGATCTCTACCAAGGCCCTTCCTTCTCCATTTCACAATGCTGCACCGCCCATCACTGCGACAAGCACCATGTTTCAAGTAATGGCAACCCCACTCTGCCAATGACAGAGCAGCATGCCCATGGCGATGTTGACTAACAAGCACTCTCATCCACGGCACCTTCCTCGAACCATGGGACCAACAATCTCCAGCCAGAACTAGTACCTGCATTTCCAAATCAATCCCGCTCCTCTTCCCATCCTCCGTTTTTGCCCACAACATCTCAAATTCGATTGCAAGTAGCCCATTCCGATCGCATTTTGCGAAGTCACAACAAAAGTTCATTGCCATCAAGAATCTCACACTTTTCAACCTTTCATCCCTTTCAATGCATCCCTACTACTATCCCTTCACTACCCATGTAAAACCATACTTTTTCAGAACAATCTCATTCCCGGTATCAATCATCCACTTCTCTTTTATTTAATCAGCTCTCTCTCTGTTTTCAACCCTTTGCTTTTTCTCCCAAATATCGACTACTCCAGCATCCAGTCCCCATCGCCATATGAACAAACTCTGGAAGTTTAAGTTGCGAGTGTGGCGTGGCTCTCATCGCCGCTTGCGCTCTTCCACAGGTCTTTCAGCACCAATGATAGTTCAATCTACTCAGCAACCCTGGCCACTGCATCTGCACATACCAGTCAGTTGCATAAATGGTCTAGATGCACACAGCAATTTTCCACTCCACAAGGGATGTCTCGACATGTATGTGTACACAGGCTTCGTTGACAGCTGCCACCACCTGTGGCTACACACGTCGACCCCATCTCACCCATTGTCAGTCACGAAACATCACTACGGTCTTATCTTATGGGCTTACCATAGAGCCTGGCACCACTCCATCTGCACCAACATGTTCCTCCAACAATGTGATTTCTTCTCCAGCTGCCCTGGCTTGTCTCCTGCCCCCAGGGACCTCTCTCCACCTGCCCGATGGTCAATTTGTGGCCATAGCAGCTTGTCCTTCACAGCAAGTATCCACCAGCACAATTCCTTTGCCAGACAAACACATACCCACACCAGATGTAGCTTCAATGATGTCTCACTCTACACCCACCACCGCCCCTCCATTGACTAGTACCTGTAGCTCTTACCAGGCAACCATTCGAGGAGACAGATGGATCCAACAGGAACAGCATGTCCATGACAACACTGACCGACAGGATTTCCCATTCACATTAGATCGTTCTTTGAACCTTGCGACTGACAGTCTCACACCAAAACTACCACCCTTTCTGAAACTCTCTCGATCTATTCCTCATGCTCTTTCCTCGCTCACAATTCCTCGAAGTCAATCGCAGGATCGTACATTGAGTAGCAGTAGCAAGACGGACTCGCTATCTAGAATCCCTCGCCATTCATCCTCTCATCCCTTTCAGACCAACCCTGCCACCCAAGATGTCCTTCCACTTCCCTTGCAAGATTTTACATCTGCAAACAAATATCATTCCTGATACCATTCTTCCAACTTCTTTTTCCCAATTCATTTTCAGCCCTACTCCAGTTCCATCTACCAGCAATGACCAAGTTCCACAACTAATTTTCCTGCAGACACTGATTATTCAGACATCACCAACTCATCATTCACAAACATCCTAGCTCTTATTCCATTCCAATTACAAAAGTATTATTCTCAACATTGACGACACCACAGTTTCCACCTGCTATATGTTTTGCTTTGCCTGCGTCAACGTCTTTTGAGGCTTCCTGTTCGAGTTCACGAGTGCCACACCCATCGCACACTCTGCATGTGACTATTCACCTCAAACTACATCTAGCACCCCTCCTCCACTGCTATCAAGTCCTCCTTCCCACCCCCAGCCAACTCTATACTGACTTCTTGCCACACATGCAGGGGAACCCTCTTTCAGCGGCCACTGGTTGAGTGTGACGATGTGCATGCCAAGATCGCATCAACGCCACCCCCCTTTTTCCCTGTTCGACAACGCACACTCGCTGCCTCCTACTTCGCCACACCATCCTGCTGTGCCGCCGCCAACACTGTCCCCACATCCTACCATGGCAGGTCGCACGTACGCCACATGAGTGTGACGTCACCATCTTGTCCCTGCGCCCAACCATCCCATCCACACCTTCACTTTACGCATGCCCTGATCCCCCCTCTGCTGTCCAACCACACTCCCGGCATCATCCACATTGACAGCAGTGCTGAGCGCAACGTTTCCCTCACCGTACATGTTACCACATCCCCACCAGAGACTGCGCTTCCCTCTGCACACCCTTTTCTCCATCTCACAGGCCATCTGTGCATCCAGCACACCCATCCATGCTCTCCACGACCTATCCTCTCAGTGCACACCAGTCCATGCCTGTGTTTGCTTTCCTTGTACACAGTGCCGCTCAACCTGGGCCAATTATTCCTGCCCCCACTCCAGGCACCAGTGTCCGCCACTGCCTGCTACATCTCTTGCCACACATGCCTCGCAGCTGTCCTTTGCGCCGTCTGTGGCTGTGCTCCCAGCAGACATACTTGCCATTGCCACTGACACTGTGGACCCATCTGTGGCCTTTCCACACCTCACTGTCCCCATCATCACCCAGCCCCACCACACCTACCCCCAATGGTCTCCACTTCATCACCCACCAATCTCCATCTTCAAAACATCTCATTAATTTCTCATATGTATGTTTCGCCGCTCCCGCTTGCCTCCTCTTGTTCCCACGCCACCCTGCATCCTTTTCCCATCCCACAGGCCATCTACACTGCCATAGCTGGTTCCAAGGTCCACCTTTCGCCACACACACCACCACATACCCCATCCGGGTCTGTCTCGCTTCTGGCGTCAACTGGTGCCGACTCTCACCACACATGCCTCTGGATGCATCCACCCCCATCTGCGTCATGTGGCTCTTTAAGGGCTCCATTGCACTACATGCCACACTTGCCAGCATGCATGACCGGACCCATCATCGCCTTGCTATCCTTAGCACCTTGGTGTCTTGTGCACGTCACTTTCTTTTGCACCTGCAGTGGATTGACTGGGGCCAGTCAAATTTTGTGCCCTGTAAGGGAGTATAGCTCCCTACAATGTGATTCTAAACCATGACCTACATCCCATTCAAACATCAGTTGGACCAACCTCTCACTGCCTGAACCTGCAGCTGACCATCAGTTCAATTCAGGTGGTTGAGGTTAAAACTGGCCACCCAAACCTCACCACGTGATGACATCACAAAAGGTTTTTGACCATTTTGTGACTGTGACGTGACAAACTCCAAAGCTCCAACATACTACTTTGGCATCAAGCAGTGATAATTAACAGTTGTAGCATTAAATATTGGATACTACAAGTGTCACAACACTTTATTCTTTAGTTCCATCCTGTGTTTTTGAATGCAGCTTCAGCCTTGCCCAGCAATGCTGCAACATAGATTGTGTTTTACACAGCCATCCTTCATGCTGGTGGATCTCCAAATGTGTACCTTAGTATGTGCTCATTAGTGTTCTATGGTCATGAAAACCATGGTTTTGACGTAGAATGTTGCAACTGTGGTGGCAGCTTTGCCTTTAACCACCCTGAAAGGTCAGTTAACCACTATATGTAATTTTTTTTCACTGAATTCTTTGCACATAATTTATTATTTTGGGATCTCATTGCCTCCAGAGGCAGGCAGCACTACTCAAAGAGAAAGAAAAAAGTATGGCTCTTTTATATGCCACACTGTTCATTGTCTTTTGCACATCACCTGATTTGACATTTGTGTATGAACTTTAAAATTGTTGCACTGAAATGTTTGGTCACATGACCATGTGACTCACAATGGATGCACCTCATCAGAGAGCTGCATCATTCTTGTATACCAAAACATAATGAAATAAAATCACAAAAAATACAAAAAAAAATATGTACACACTGTGCCAACCTGTTACTGACTAACTGTGATGATAGTTGTGACTGGGAACTATCAAAGTCACCTTTAAATGGCAAATTGAAACTGAACGGTGACTCCAGAAGTTGCTGAATGGTCTCATGTTGGTTTTTAGTTGAAGCCATGCTAGCATGCCAGTTCTCGCTGCATCCAGAGCACCTGGGAAGACAATTTGGTCTCAGATTCCAAATACCACCTACAATATACTTCCTGCTTCTCACTGGGCCAAAGACTGTAAGCAATGGTGCATGGGGTTTACAGGAGGCAGTTGATGCAATATGGAGTGGATGTTCAGAAGAGAGGGAGAGGGCAGTTGAATGTGTGAGATGCAGACAGATATGTGCAATGTGTATCGATGGGTCCTGCCCTAGACATCCTATGCCACACCAGCAGAGGGTGCATGTGTCTTGCACACGATTTAATTATGTCAAGAATCCATAAATGCAGAAATGAATGAATTGAATCACACCTATCATTTCAGTGCACACCAGTCCAGACTGTGTATGTTCTTGTGTACAGTGCTTCAACTGGGGTTAGTCATGCCCATCCAGACACCATGTCAGCACTGCCTGCACATCTCTTGCCACACATGCCTCGCAGCTGTCCTTTGCGCCGTCTGTGGCTGTGCTCCCAGCAGACATACTTGCCATTGCACTGACACTGTGGACCCATCTGTGGCCTTTCCACACCTCACTGTCCCCATCATCATCCAGCCCCACCACACCTACCAATGGTCTCCACTTCATCACCCACCAATCTCCATCTTCAAAACATCTCATTAATTTCTCATATGTATGTTTCGCCGCTCCCGCTTGCCTCCTCTTGTTCCACGCCACCCTGCATCCTTTTCCCATCCCACAGGCCATCTACACTGCCATAGCTGGTTCCAAGGTCCACCTTTCGCCACACACACCACCACATACCCCATCCGGGTCTGTCTCGCTTCTGGCATCAACTGGTGCCGACTCTCACCACACATGCCTCTGGATGCATCCACCCCCATCTGCGTCATGTGGCTCTTTAAGGGCTCCATTGCACCACATGCCACACTTGCCAGCATGCATGACCGGACCCATCATCGCCTTGCTATCCTTAGCACCTTGGTGTCTTGTGCACGTCACTTTCTTTTGCACCTGCAGTGGATTGACTGGGGCCAGTCAAATTTTGTGCCCTGTAAGGGAGTATAGCTCCCTACAATGTGATTCCATTGAAGTTCCAGAGCGCCCACAAGCACCTGTTTAGCGCCATGCTTTCAATAATGCCACGAAAGTGGCTTTCCTTTGTACACATAGCTATATAAACTTGTAGTCTAGTAAAAACAAATAACAAGGAAGTGTTCCCCCTTCACAGGAGTGCTCTGTCTGTGTCTGTGGCAGAAACCACACTTACAGTGCTGGCAACAACATGACCCAATGACATCACAAAAGGTTTTCGACCATTTTGTGACTTGTCACACATCACAAAAATGCGAGAGGTCACATGACTTAATTTCAACACAGCTAGATGGTTTCTATGCATCCATACAGGCCTTCCAGGATCTCAAATAAAATATGTCAAATATGTCATGTAAAAGTCAATATAATCAGATTGAATAATCAAGAGAATGCATGAGCTGCAGCTAATGGTAGATGTAAAAAAAATTCAACAAAGCCCAAAATCATTAGACAATATATATTTCAAGTCTTATAGATGTTCTAAACCATGACCTACATCCCATTCAAACATCAGTTGGACCAACCTCTCACTGCCTGAACCTGCAGCTGACCATCAGTTCAATTCAGGTGGTTGAGGTTAAAACTGGCCACCCAAACCTCACCACGTGATGACATCACAAAAGGTTTTTGACCATTTTGTGACTGTGACGTGACAAACTCCAAAGCTCCAACATACTACTTTGGCATCAAGCAGTGATAATTAACAGTTGTAGCATTAAATATTGGATACTACAAGTGTCACAACACTTTATTCTTTAGTTCCATCCTGTGTTTTTGAATGCAGCTTCAGCCTTGCCCAGCAATGCTGCAACATAGATTGTGTTTTACACAGCCATCCTTCATGCTGGTGGATCTCCAAATGTGTACCTTAGTATGTGCTCATTAGTGTTCTATGGTCATGAAAACCATGGTTTTGACGTAGAATGTTGCAACTGTGGTGGCAGCTTTGCCTTTAACCACCCTGAAAGGTCAGTTAACCACTATATGTAATTTTTTTTCACTGAATTCTTTGCACATAATTTATTATTTTGGGATCTCATTGCCTCCAGAGGCAGGCAGCACTACTCAAAGAGAAAGAAAAAAGTATGGCTCTTTTATATGCCACACTGTTCATTGTCTTTTGCACATCACCTGATTTGACATTTGTGTATGAACTTTAAAATTGTTGCACTGAAATGTTTGGTCACATGACCATGTGACTCACAATGGATGCACCTCATCAGAGAGCTGCATCATTCTTGTATACCAAAACATAATGAAATAAAATCACAAAAAATACAAAAAAAAATATGTACACACTGTGCCAACCTGTTACTGACTAACTGTGATGATAGTTGTGACTGGGAACTATCAAAGTCACCTTTAAATGGCAAATTGAAACTGAACGGTGACTCCAGAAGTTGCTGAATGGTCTCATGTTGGTTTTTAGTTGAAGCCATGCTAGCATGCCAGTTCTCGCTGCATCCAGAGCACCTGGGAAGACAATTTGGTCTCAGATTCCAAATACCACCTACAATATACTTCCTGCTTCTCACTGGGCCAAAGACTGTAAGCAATGGTGCATGGGGTTTACAGGAGGCAGTTGATGCAATATGGAGTGGATGTTCAGAAGAGAGGGAGAGGGCAGTTGAATGTGTGAGATGCAGACAGATATGTGCAATGTGTATCGATGGGTCCTGCCCTAGACATCCTATGCCACACCAGCAGAGGGTGCATGTGTCTTCAACTAAGAGATAATTATGTCAAGAATCCATAAATGCAGAAATGAATGAATTGAAACACACCTTCATTTGTAATTCAGTACTACACTCAGACTTTATGACTTGAGTACGTGCTTCTGGGGTTGGTCATACCATCAGATCTATCAGCCTGTCACACAGTAATCATCAAGAAGAGCCCCATCCAAATAAAACTGGGCACTGGGCATGTTGGGACTTGAGCAATGATAATCATCTGTGTGTGTGGATGATCAGTGAAGCAGCATTGTTGCAGTCAGATACCTTGAAATGGAGACTAACTCACAACAAATGGGCTTTAATTGACAAATTCCAAGAATCTCATGCTGATTTTAGCCATAGGAGCCTCCAGTGCCATTGCTAAATGTAGGGTAATGGCTGGATTAATGGTGCTGTGATTACATCATCAATATCCTACTTCAAAACCGGGTATGCTTAGAAACATGAATATTTCAGGATTTCAAGAAACTACTGCATACATATGTCTTGTAATAGGGTATACAATGTCCATGCAATGACCGAGACCACAAAACCCATTGGAAGCTGACCACCACCACCTAGTGATCATCAGAGTATCCCCGTGTTGTATCTGAGACGGAGTTTGAACAATTTTCTAGTCATGGGAGTATTACATCTAATCATCAACTCTATTCGTGGGAAAGACAATAGGAAACGGCAGATGAACTTTTGATATCCTACAGGACTGTATGAACGATTCCTGTTGGACTTCATCCTCCTAGGGAATCATAATAGTGGTGCATCCATAAATACATTATTGAGAGCTGGGATCTCTACTTGTGCAATTGGTCGACATCAATATGGACAGGCATTCTGTATACAGCAGGCTGAAATTCCAAATGCTGATCTCAAAAACATCAGGTATAATAATCATTGGTGTTCTCTAGTAGGAGGAGGGCTGCCTGATAAGCATATCCCTTTGTTTGATCAATGTGAGGTAAAGACTAGATTTTTTTCACCATCTGAATTATTAAGATTCTTCCCTCTCGGTTCAGGTTGTATATCTGTAGATCATGAGTATAAATTTGTGGACCATGTTAAACAGGAAGCTCTTACATCTAAATTTAAATCAGGTGAGGAATATTGTGTTGCAGCAGTACCCATACAACAATTATCACTCAGATTACCTTTGATAGATTTAATACCTATGGCAAAAAAACATGGCATAAATATCTTTTACAACAATTATTGCAAAGTTTTAGTCTTAGCTGACATGAAGAGTAGAATTTTTGAACACCAAAGCACTCTCTGTCCACATTTCAGCACCCATGTGTCTGTGTTTCAACAGGTGAATGTTGGTACCAAGTATACAAACACTAAATGACGACTGAAAAGATCGGCAGTGTTAGAACCCAGATTCATTCCCAGCTTTTCCGCTTTTCTCCAATATATCCCAATTTGTATTTCCGATGTACTCCACCTGTTCTACTTATCCCCATTCCATCTATATTTAGTCATTTCTTATCAAGATCTACATCTTTGGTCTTATGTCCATATTTACTTTTACCCCAGTCCCGTATTTGCTCCATTTTGGATTTCCGTATTTCGTATCTTTCCAACTCAGACCATATTGATTTGTTATATACGACTCCTCCATGTGCTTCATTCTTCAGTTTGAATATTGACCTACCTTGACTCGATGTCTTCTCACTTCCATCTCTAAGTCTTATCCGACTTTCTGTTCTCCAACTCCTCCAACCTTCTCTGACTTTTCTGATATCCCGACCCTCCAAAATACCAGGGCATGAAGGATCCAAGAGGGTGCAACCTATAAGTTGAAGCCAACATCCGTATGCTCCAATCACAACTCTGAATCCCGAACTCTGACATTCCAATAATTCCGACATCCAACGAGAAGAAATCTAGCTCATAACAGTATATTCAAACTGAAACTCTTGATCCATTCACTATGCCTTCAACCAGATCCCATACCATCACCGGAAACACAAACCCCAGATCCAACTTTCCAAACGACGAACCGGAAGGCGATCCCGGTGACAACGACAACATTGACAACAATGAGGACGATGATGATGATGAAGAAGATGAGGGGAAGGCTATGCTAAAGGCTTTGAAACATATAGCCAAGCACATGGGAACTCCGAACAAAAGTCAAGCTGGAAAAACCAAACTCCGTGACCCCGACACCTTTGACGGATTGGATTCCCAAAAGCTCCATCCCTTCCTCCTTCAGTGCAAACTCCACTTCCATGACCGTCTTCAGACCTTTTCCAGTGACAAAGCGAAATTTACTTACACCATCTCTTTCCTAAAAGGGACAGCTTTAGATTTTTTCAAGCCCAAGCTCTTAGATGATGACGCCTTCCAAGACCCGCCCTGGCTCACAAGCTATTGGGACTTCACGACAGTACTCTGAGTAAATGTCGGACCTTACGACCCCTTTGGTGATGTGGAAACCAAACTCGACAATCTCCGAATGTGCGACAACCAACGCATTACGAAGTTCATTGTAGAGTTCAACTGCCTTTCCACTAGAGTCAATTGGGGCGACACCACCCTTTGTAGGAGTTTCTATACTAAACCTCCCAATCGTATTAAAGATATTCTTGCAACCCAGGAAAAACCCCAACACACTTCCGGAACTCTGACAACTCACACAAATCATCGACAGCCATTATTGGGAACAACGAGGTGAGGTCAATCGCGCCACCACTTCCAACAATAACTACTCCGGTAACAGCAGCAAATCGGACAAGCAAGAATCCCGATCAAACCAGTTGCAGAAGAGGGCGAACAACAACAACAACAGTTTGGCTTCTGCCTCTTCTGCCGAACCTCAGTCCTCCATGTCAAATTTCTGCAAAACTCCAGATACTTCCAACATACTCAGAAAAGACGGAAAACTAAATCAGCAGGAGAGACAGCGACACATGGACCAAAACCGTTGCATGTTCTGTGGGAAACCCGGACATATTGTGAAGGATTGTCCATGGTCAACCTCCCTTAACACTCAATCAAAGGCCTGAGCGGCCTCCGCAATTCCAAGCAAACCTGAGTCCAAGGTCGAACCTGCGGCCATGATGGATTCAAAAAAATAATAAGCAGCTCTGAGACCTCCACACAGACCCAGAGCTGCATTGATTCCATCTGTGTGTTTTCCAAGGTTTGACTCAACACTTCTGCTCTTTTGAAATCCGATTCTCTTACCAAACCATTAACTTCCAACACTATTCTGAATACTAATATCCAAGCTCTCATGGACTTGGGTTCCACCCATTGTTTTGTAGACTCATCGTTCCCTTCCAAGCTTCTGCTGGAATTCCACAATATCCCACAGATGCCACTAAAGCTTTTTGACAGCACTTCTAACATCTCAATCACACAGACTATCAATATGCCAATCTGCTTTCCATCTGGCAAAAATCAGGTTGTTGCTATGTATGTAACACCGCTTGATTCTAGCTGTAGGACACAACTGGCTCACCCACTACAATCTGTTGATTGACTGGGTATTGGGTAGTATATTGTTCCACATTCCTCAGCAGCAAGATTCAATTCCAACGTCACTCTTCACGAAATCTGCCTCAGCGGTTTCTGGAATTCCAAAATCCAATCATGCAGATGCCCCTCTGACATCCGAACAAGACTCACCTATCGACCTAGTCCCTGCTTCTGCATTCACTCACCTTTGCAAACTAGATAACAAGGAGATCTTTTAGTTATGCATAATTCCAAAAGGAAGATCCACTTCCATCATTGACGCTTCCCTGAATCCCGATCCAACAGCCAATCTCAACGGTGTTCCATTGGAATATCACAAGTTTTCTGACGTCTTCAGCAAGAAGAAAGCAGAAATCCTTGCCGATCATCAACCGTACGATCTCAAGATTGCCCTGATAGGGGGAGAGAGTCCCCCCTTGGGAACTATTTATTCCCTATCTCCAGTTGAGCTAGAAACACTCCAAAAATTCATTGACGAGGCACTAGCCATAGGATTCATCTGCCCTTCACTTTCTCCGCACGGTGCTCTGGTTCTATTCTCGAAGAAGAAATTAGGTGGACTCCAACTTTGTATCGATTTCTGCAGTCTCAACAAGATCACGAAAAAAGACCGATATCCGCTTCCTTGACTTTCCAACCTTATGGAAAGCCCCGGAAAAATGCGGATTTACAGCACAATCAATCTCCGACATGCTTACCATCTAGTCTGCATTAGAGAGGGCAACCAGTGGAAAACCACCTTCAGGACCTGATACGGTTCCTTTGAATGGCATGTTATTCCCTTCAGTCTCACTAACGCACCAGTCACTTTTCAGCGATTTGTGATATATTTGGCGACATGCTGGACGTTTTGGTCCTCATCTATCTGGACCACATCTTAGTCTATTCCAACAACGTAGAAGAACATGGAGAACATGTCCGGGAGGTTCTCCGATGTCTCCAAAAGAACCAACTTTATGCAAGATCCAACAAATGTGATTTCCACAAGACTATGGTAGAATACCTCGGATACATGCTCTCCCCCAAAGGACTTTCAATAGCAGACGACAAGATCAAAGTAATTCAAGAATGGCCCGAACCCCGAAACATAAAAGACATCCAATCCTTCCTAGGTTTCACGAACGTTTACCGACACTTCATTCATAATTACTTCAATATGGCAATCCTGCTTACCCGACTCACTTGGACATCTGTAAAATGGAACTTCTCCAATGAGTGTCGAAAATCCTTTGAGACACTTGAGAAAGCCTTCACCACTGCTCTGATCCTTATGCACTGGATTCCCGATTGCCAACTCATTGTGGAAACTGACGCTTCAGACTATGCCCTAGCAGCAATCCTCTCCATCATCTCTCCGGAAGTTGGTGAAATTCACCCTGTAGCCTTTCATTCTAGGACTTTCACCGCCCCGGAATTAAACTATGATGTTCACTACAAGGAATTACTCGCGATTTTTGAAGCTTTCAAGATTTGGCAGCATTACCTTGAAGGTTCCAGTTCCACCATCGACATTGTAACCAAGCACAAAAACCTCAAATATTTCACCACCACTAAGCTTTTAACCCGACAACAAGTCTGATGGTCAGAATACCTATGCCGATTCACCCTCGTTATCTGATTCTGACCTGGAAAACTCGGAACAAAACCTGACTCTTTAACTAGACAATGGGACATCTATCCTAAAGAGGGGAGTAGCGACTATGCCAGCGTTAATCCGCACAATTTCCACCTGGTTTTCACTAACGAACAGCTGTCATCATCCCTCCGAGACACATCTATTAACGTGACAATTCTCCACACAGTTACCATCATGGATTTCAAGAAACTTCACGAAGAAATCCAACAATACATCTCCTCCAATCCCGCAATTTCCGACTATCCCGCAAATCCTCTGATACCCTGATGGTCAGTCGATCCTCAAGGACTTCTCTGACTTGACAACCAAATCTACGTTCCCAACATTAATGACCTCCGACTCCGTGTTCTACAATATCTGCACGATCACCAAATCTCTGGACATTTTGGACAAAACAAGCCACTCAGTAATATCCAACATGAATATGCATGGCTGAAACTCCATGACTTCATGATTTCCTATGTCAAATCCTGTACAACATGCATGCGATCAAAATCCCAATGACACCGGCCTTACGGATTCCTGAAGCACTTACCAATGCCACCAAGACCATGGAACTCCATATCCTTGGACTTCATTGAACCACTTCCGCTTTCATTGGGTTTTGACAGCATCCTTGTCATCATTGACAGACTCACGAAACAAGCTATATTCATTCCGACAGTCACAACAATCACTTCTCCAATGCTCACTCAGCTTTTCATCCTCCACACCTTCTCCAAGCATGGCGTTCCGAGTCATGTCACCTCTGATTGAGGTTTGGAATTCGTGTCTTCCTTTTTCCACACACTTGGAAAAGCGCTAGACATGAATCTCCACTTCACTTCTGGTTATCACCCCGAAGGTGATGGACAAATCGAAGGAACAAATAAGACTCTTGAGCAATATCTCCACATGTATTGTAACTATCAACAAGACAATTGGGCTGAACTTCTTCCAATCGCCGAATTTGCCTATAACAATGCTCCGAACGCAACAATGGGAGTTTCTCCATTCTTCAGCAACAAAGGTTACAATCCCAACATTTCAATACATCCTGAATGCGATCTCATCTCATCCCGCCCGAAAGATTTTGCGGTTGACTTAGACGAACTCCACCAGGAACTCTGAAAGAGAATCTCCGATGTGCAATCCTGATATGAGGACCCGCAAACAAGAAATGTTCTCCAGCCCCAGACTTCAAAGTAGGCGACAAAGTCTTCATCAAAGCTGAATTTTTCCACACAACCCAACCTTCGAAGAAGCTTGCCGAAAAATACCTCGGACCTTTTGAAATCATCGCACCCACAGGTACCAGTAATCGAGCCTTTATTCTCTGTTTACCCAACAGTATGCGTGCTGTTCACCCATCCTTCCATGTCTCTATACTAGAACCCACGACTCCGAATGAAATTCTGAACTGAATACAGCCTCCACCTCCGCCAGTTATTATCAAAGGTGAACCCGAATACAAAATTGATGAAATTCTGGATTCCAAGATAGACAATCACCGACGTTGCAAGATACAATACTTGGTATGCTGGACGGGCTATCAAAGTACTGATGAAGAAACTTCGTGGATTCCCACTACGGAATTAGGCAATGCTTTGGAAAACGTTGAAGACTTTCAAAACAAATATCCCAATAAACTCGGTCTGATTCTGCCTTAACTTTTCCTTTTCCTTTTTCTGATTTTTTTCTATATTTTCCATATTCATTTCTCCAAATTACATTTCCATCTGTTCCAAGAAATCCTGCTTCGCTTTTCTGCTCAATCCCGATTCAATTTTCTGATTCCATTTCCCATATTTCATCCCTTTCCATTTCCTCCATCCTCACTTCCAATTCCCGCTCCTGGTGCTGAACCATTCTTTGCACCCATCCAGTCAGAATCTGTGTCTCCTCGGAATGTACCTGCATGGAACTTGTGTGACGATCGACAGACTTCCGCAACTCTCGGATTTCCTTCAAAAGCAATTCCGCTGTTCCTCCCTCATCCACATCCACACCTTTTGCCACTTTGTCCACAAATCCTGACACTCCCGGTCAAAGGCATGTCCTTCCATTCTTTGCGCACTCATTGCATGTCCCATTCGTTCCCTCTGCTATTGGTGAACAAAACATGTCCTGAACCCGACATCCCATGCAATGATACTGTTCATGCCCAATCTGATTTATGGCAGATTCTTGCACCCTCCGACAAGTAATGGGTCTATCCACCACATCACTTTTCCTTTTCCGAGATTTTCCCTCTGTTCAGCCTTTCTCTTGTCCTTTTCCACCTCTTTCTGCTCCGACCTTCTCCACTCCAATTTCTTCGCTGCTTCTTTTTGCAACTCCGAAATCTTGCAAATCTGTGCCTCCAGATCATTTTCCGACCCTGAATCATCTTCAGAAATAAGATCTTCACGCAAGATAATTGGTGGCATTGACATTGAGCTTAGAGGGGAGTAGGGATAAGAAGATCAGAAGTCTGATAAGTCGTACCCCATCTGTCACTCTTATATATCACATTAGGGGTCTCGCTCAATCACCAAACCAAACTTCCCACGCTGATCTTAGGCCTCGAGGGCTCAGCCTTTAAGAGGAGATACTGTTAGAACCCAGATTCATTCCCTGCTTTTCTGCTTTTCTCTGATATATCCCAATTCATATTTCCGATTTACTCCACCCATTCTCCTTATCCCTGTTCCATCTATATTTAGTCATTTCTTATCAAGATCTACATCTTCGGTCTTATGTCCATATTTACTTTTACCCCAATCCCATATTCACTCCGTTTCAGATTTCTGCATTTCATATCTTTCCGACTCAGACCATATTGTTTCATTATATACAACTCCTCCACGTACTTCGTTCTTCAGTTCAAATATTGACCTACCTTGACTCGATATCTTCCCACTTCCGTCTCTAAGTCTTATCTGACTTTCCGTTCTCTGACTCCTCCAACCTTCTCCGACTTCTCTGATATCCTGACCTTCCAAAATACCAGGACACGAAAGAGGGCACAACCTATAAGTTAAAGCCAATGTCCGTAAGCTCCGATCATGACTCCAAATCCCAAACTCTGACATTCCGATAATTCCAACATCTGACAAGGAGAAATCTAGTTCATAACAGGCAGTCAAACACCAAAAATGGAGTGACTTTTGAACTAACCCTTTGATTAGGTTAAAGGAAAGTGATCACACACGTTCATTCCCTCCTCAACCCAGTGCAGTGAAAGATATAGCTAATATTGTATGAGATTTCTGCATGGGGACTCAGCCTTCCACTGTTGAAGAGGTTGGTTGTATGGTATGTGGATTGTTAACTCTAAAGAAAGATGCAATTATGCAGAAAGATGCAGGTATTGATTGGAATGTATTGAAATCAAAAATGAATGTCACATGAGGAGAGAGGTTTTCAGAGGAAGGTCCAGTATTAGATTATCAATGCAAGCATGTATGTCCAGACTGTCACAAACATCTCAAGAAATGTATAATCCCATTGGCTGCATTAATGAATGGCAACTGGATAGGTCCTGTTCCTGACTCACTCAAAGGCTTAAGTTTTGCAGAAAAGTTATCAATTGCAAGAGTAAGATCCAATTACTGTGTAACTAGGGTGTCATCAGGGATGCACAAGATGCATGCTAATGCAGTATTGTTCCCTAATCGCACACCAAAAGTATATGATATTCTGCCACCACATTGGGAAGAAATGGACCAGATAATGGCATTTGTATATACATGGCCAGCTAAGCCCACAGAAGAATTACTCAAACAGATCCCATTGCTAGTATGATGAAAAAAGGTGACTGCTGCATTGAAATGGTTAGTATTGAACCACTTGGATTATGAAGATGTCAAAATTTCACACACCAATATGGAATCATATGAGGATGGTAGACAGCCATTCATAATAGAATCAATCGAACACTAATAAGAATTCAGAGAGTACAGGATTAGATGATCAAGAAGAAGAAGCTGGAACAGACACTGATGATTTCTCTTTCATTGTACATGGTATGATTGAGGAAAACTATCCAATTGATAATAGACAGAAGATGATAGCACATGCTTTGGCTCATATGGAAAGAGGGGGAAAGCTCTGGCTATTAGTCATGATGAGCTTCAAAGTACAATTTTTAACAACCCACAATTATACCCTCAACTCTTCCCTTGGTTATTTCCATATGGACTAGGAGGCTTGTGCAATACAAGGGGTGCCAACCTGGTTCCTGAAAGATCTTGTAAAAGACACCTTCTTTTATATCATGACAAGAGGTTTCAAGAAGATCCTAGCTTCCCTCTTATTGCTTTCAATCATGAACAGATCAAAGGAGCTACTACAGGTGGTTTCTTATTGACTGAAAAACAATCATTTAAATGTATATCAGAAAGACTCATGAGGTTAAACAAACAGGTTTTATTAAATTTGGCAGATAGAATTATGTCAGGAGAGCATGTGAGACCAGAAACAGATGCAGAGATAGACTGTTTCCAGATCATGAAAGATTTGGACCATGTAGCATCTAAAGTTGAAGGTTCAGGATTCAGGAACCACTTGGAAATTCATGAACAATGAACTATGGTCAATGCTATATTCCAAAGGTGCACCTACATGGTATATTAATTTTGCACCTGCTGATGAACTTCATCCCATTGCTCTGCATATGGCAGGGAAGAATGTCACATTCAAGCCTCAAATACTTGATGACAATACCAGACGTCGGGTAATAGCTGGTAATCAAGTAGCCAGTGCTCACTTCTTTCATTTCATGGTGAAGGCATTTCTTAAACATATATTGAAAGTAGGAAATGATGAGCCAGGATTATGGGGTAAAACTTCTTCATACTATGGAACTGTAGAACAACAGGGGAGATTGACATTACACTTACATCTTTTACTGTGGATAGAGAATGCAATGACACCTCAAGAAATCAGAGATCAAATCTTGGATCCATCATCTAGTTTCCAGATGGAATTAGTCAAATATCTTGAGAATGTACATCAAGGGCACTTCTTTGATGGAACAGTGGAAGATGTCCGACAACAGGTTGACTTTGATTCTAATAAATCAGAGTATAAAATACCTATGCAAACCATTCCTGATCTACCTCCTCCCCCTTGTATTACAAGTAAGTGTAATGGCTGTACACACCAGAGACATGACACAAAATGTACCTAGAGAAAAGTGTGGGAAAATTGTGAAAAAAGATCGAATTTTGACACCATTTGTATGGTGGGAAAATGGTGGGAAAGTTGAAAACATAGTGGTTTTTTGGTCACCATTTGTTTGGGGTGCAGATGTTGAACAATGTTAAGATTTGATTGGGGTGGAAGTTAGGAATTTGCCCGAGATTTGTGTCCCACACAATTCAGGGCATTTTTGTTAAATTTATCATGCTTTTCACACCCAAGCATTTTGTGGCCAAAGTTACAATTTTCCTGGGGAGAAGATTGAGAACAAAGGGGAAATTTCAAGAAAATTGTATGCAATTTCCTCTTTGTTCTCGATTTTCTCCCTGGGAAAATTGTAACTTTGGCCACAAAATGCTTGGGTGTGAAAATCATGATAAAATTAACAAAAATGGCTTGAATTGTGTGGGGCACAAATCTGATGCAAATTCCTAATTTTCACCCCAATCAGATCCTAACTTTGTTCAACATCTGCACCCCAAACAAATGTTGACCAAAACACACTATGTTTTCAATTTTCTTGCCATACAAATTGTGTCAAAATTCGATCTTTTTGCACAGTTTTCCCACACTTTTCTCTTAGTACATTTTGTATCATGTCCCCGGTGATAGACTGTGATAGTATTGCTAAATGGAGGAGTAGATTTAAACCTATAGTTAATGATGTGGTATTCTGCACCAATAGACACTCATGCTCCTTGAATAGATGTAAAAGAAAAATGGAGAAAGTGTAAAGCTAGGTTTCCTCATCCTCTATATAAAGAAACAAATGTGGATTCTAATCAGGTCATTTAAATGTTAGACATGGGGAGGCATGGCTGAACACTTGGAATGCCATGATGTCTTATACATTAAGATGTAATAATGATATGACTAGTTTACTTTCAGGGACAGCCATAAAGGCAGTCATTGCATATGTAACAGATTATGCCTCTAAATCCCCAGTGAAAACATACTAGGGCTGTCCACGAGTCTACCCACGGATCACCTGGACTCGGATCCGTGGGTATTTTCATTTTCAAACCCTATACTCAGATCCGCATGGGTATTGCATCCGGGTGATCCGAACCCACGAGTTTTGGACTACCCGTGGGTTGATCCGTGGGTATATATTATTCGTTTTCAGCAGACGTAGCTAGCTATGTATTAACCCTAATTTCTACGATTTATTTTATATTTTTATCTAATTTATTGGGGCCTGTAGAGGCCCCAATAAATTAGATAAAAATATAAAATAAATCGTCGAAATTAAGGTCAATATGTAGTTACCTACGCCCACTGAAATAGTAAGCCACGGATCCCAAATACCCGTGGGTTTTAGGCAGAATCCCATAATCCACACCCAGATCTGTGTGGGTATTGCCTATTGGGTACCCAATACCCATGGGATCCTTACCCACGAGTTTTCCCACGGATCAACCCACAGGTACCCATGGGTTGATCCGGACTCGTGGACAGCCTTAAAACATACAGTGTTTTTCAAATTATTAAAGATGTATTTGATCAGAATGTAGAGCTAATAGGAGGAGGAGACAGAGATAGAGAAAATAATACTAGAAAACTCATGACTAAGAGTGTCAATTCCTTAACTACAAAAATGCAGATGTGGTCCCATGGCAGCTGCATACCTTCTTGGGCAACCTGATCATTATACCAGCCACCAGTTCAAACCTTTCTACTGGAGAGCCTATGTGAAAGAGGTGCAGGCAATATTTGAACAATGTCCCACAGAGAAAGACTTTGAACAATTATCTGTAGAAGGTAAATAACAATTTGAAACTCAAAGGCCTGAAAAAGTCATGATTCAAAAACATGGAGGACACTATGTAGCTTTCTCCAAGACATTGGACTATACAATGCGCCCCCTAGCATATAACTCTATGTCATTGTGGGAGTGGATAAGACACTCACACAAATTAAATGGACAGCCAAACATCAAAAAGTTAGAGGAGACATATGAAAACAGTACTGTTCAGGTTGAAACTGATGAGTTATTTGAAAATGATGACTTGGATAATTTCCCTGAACTCATAGATGACACAGAGAGTGAAGGTGAAAATGATGAAGGTGACAAGCCAAATGACAAAAGGATGAGATGTGATGGAGGTGAATTGGACCAATTCTTGTTCTCTGAGGAACATCCTCAGCGTAAAACACACAAAGTTAATATTTGTGATGAGGCAGTTTCAAAGATTCCTAATATACTTGGATGCTTATTACCTCGCAATGACAAAGGTAATTATGAATATTACTGCAGCACCATGCTCACATTATTCAAACCATGGCAGACAGGTTTAGATTTAAAAACAAAAGAAGAGGACTGGCATCAAGCCTATGATAAGCATTCTTTTTCTCAGAAAGACAAAGATCTCATGAAATATTTTCAAATACGATATGAATGTAATGATGCTCAAGATGATTATGCAGCTCAAATGAAGACTGGTGGAACAGATGCTTTACCTTTTTTTCACAATGACCAGAGCCAACTAGATGATCTTGATGAGCTTAGAGAATTCAGAGAACAACAGATGTTATTTGATCAACAGGCATCAGAGGATGTCAATGGCTTTGATTCCATGGAACCAACTGGGGCTTCATCTCTAAGAATAAAATCACAAATGCAAGATATGGAATTGACTGCTCACACATCAGGATGGCTAGATAAATGTGAAGATGGAAACTCAGATACAGATGCTGATCATATACATGTTGATGGAGACTCCTGTTCTAATATTGAATGGAAAAACAGATTAGAAACTGTATGAGAGCAACGATTAGCCTCTAAAACCGAAGATACCATACCTAATTCAAATTCTCTGTCCACTTTTAAAGTTAGAAAAAAAATTAAACCCAATGAAGTAAAGATTGTCACTCATGACTATCTGTTGTCTGGTTATGACAATGGCAATTTGAGTGATTCAGAACAAATTCAACAGATTATCAAAAGATTCAGCCTAAAGTCAGATCAAGAACAGGCCTTCAAAATTGTTGTGAATCATGCTATCCATCCACAACCAGAACAATTAAAAATGTATTTAGGTGGAATGGCTGGAACTGGGAAATCTCAAGTGATTATAGCTCTAAATACATTTTTCAATGAGAGGCAGGAGACACATCGCTTTCAATTATCTGCACCTATAGGTTCAGCAGCAGCCTTGATTGGAGGATCCACATATACTCTTTATTGGGGCTGAGGGAAATTGATGAAAACCAAACATGTCATACTAGTATTTAAGGGCACAGATTGAACATATGGAATATTTATTTATTGATGAAGTTTCCATGCTTGGGTGTAGAAGTCTGTACAATATTAGCAAATGGTTGGCTATGATTATGGGCAAAGAAGATGTCCCATTTGGAGGAGTGAATGTCATTGTTGCAGGTGATTTTTCACAGTTGCCTCCTGCAGACAAAACACCTTCATTATATAGTGGTCAAGTTGGTACAAAATGTCAAATTGGAGATACAAATTATCAACAAGAGAATGCTATAGGCAAGGCTTTGTGGCATCAATTCATCACTGTGGTAATATTGAGGGAACAATGAGACAAGTATCACAAACAAAACAAGATGGTCAATTAAGGAGATGTCTAGAAAACATGTGATATGCAAGATGTACAGGTGCCGATATCAAATTCTTGCAATCATTGATAGCAGGTGGGGGAAGAAACCGTATAAAGCTTAACCAAAAAACATTCAGGAATGTATCAGTAATAGTTGGCATCAATGCTCACAGAGACAAGCTAAACATGCTAGGTGCAGAGAAATTTGCAACAGATAATGGACAGCCTTTAACTAAGTTTTACTCTTGGGACAAATGGCCAACTGAAAATTTAGATCATAGAATAAGAGGAAATAAACCTACTGAGGAAGATAATCCTTTACAAACAACAAACACAATTGAACCCACATTGCAACAGGTATTATGGTCACTTCCTCATGCTTCAACTACACATCGACCAGGGGTACTCCCATTATGCCAAGGCATGCTAGTAATGATTAAAAGTAATGTTGCAACTGAATGTTGTGTTCCTAATGGAACTGAAGGTACTGTTGTGGGTTGGAAATCTTCTGATTTAACTTCGAAAAATCTTCCATTATTAGATTAACAGATTGTGGGCTGGTGCATTTGCATGGCAAAGTACGATTCCCTTGATTTTATTTAACGTACTCCAGGTCATTATTATTTTATATTATTTTACTGAGAACCATGTGCCATGTTATATTTATTTATTGCTACTATATACTGCAATACAAGCCTTTCTGAAGTCTAAAAAACCTAATTCTTCTGCACTGACTTTGCCAGTCATCTTACATTGTCCATCATATTTGGTACCATCATGGGACCATATATTACCAGTCTTATCAATGATTCGTGATGTAACATGATATGATCCATGATATATTATTCCACGTAGATGCATTTTATGTTTGGTATTGTCAGTAGTTATTAATTCAATATTACTTTCTATGTTAATCTCACCTTGAAATTGAGCAATATCAACCACATATATGCTTGGTGCAACCTGAAAATCTGTTCGTAATCTCATATATTTTTTACAAATATCACATTTAGTATTTAATTGAGCAAATAGGGCATATTTCAAGTTATCGGCAAGTGAATGAACGTTAGAATCCTTGGAAATCTTTTTTAATTTCAGTGTGGTTTGGCGGTGAACATCTTGTACCATTTGATTTTGGTCTTGAATATGATATGTGACCTGACAGGTTGTACACATCCAAGTTGATTGGGCCAAACCTTGCAGTTGAGTAAATAGCATCTCACACACAGCATGAATTTCTGCTCCTATTTGACTGCGTGGAAATAAATCTTTATGGTTTTGATGGAGACGTAAGCATAATTCATTGCAGACATCTTCAAGCATATTTATCCCACTGTCAATATTAGTAAAACCTTGTACAATTTGGTTTAAATAGGGCATACTCATTAAATGACTATGAAAGTCCACCTTATGGTCTTTCCACATGTTATGAAGTACAACTATTATAGAATCGTAGGGGCAAGACCACCAGATACCATCCCATTTCACACCCAACAATTTATTATGCATGATGATATTGCAACCATTTTCTCCATGGCACAGTTTTTTCTTTTTGATGTGACATTTGAGTCAAGCTCTTTATCTTATGCTTTTTAGTGGACAAAACTGCATTTAGCATCAACGGTGAGCATTTGTGATTAAGTCTTCCATTATCATTGCTTAGCATAGTTAATGATTGAGATCCTTTTGCAGTTATGTAGTTTTGTTCATCTAATCGTATTCATTTAGCAGATTTGCCTTCTATCGAGTGTTCTTGCAATGTAATGTTAGAAGCCTTCTTCAATTTGTTGTCTATTATTGTCCACTTTTTGTCTTCTGATTTTTCCAATAAATGAAGAGGGTCATCTTTGTTCCATTTCAAAGCTCTGTGTACATTTGATGGAACATGTTCCATACCTTTTCATAGTTGATATGCTCTAATGATGGTATTTCTTCGGTCCCCTTCTACATGGGGGTCCAATTTTCCTTGGTGGTTGAGTGCCATAACATCATCTAAAATTTCTAACTCTCTGAACTCCTGTCATAACCATCCAGATGTACCTTTGGTTATCTTATGTTCATCAAAACCTTGAAATATAACTGTTCCATCTAGGTTGGAGCTGCGAGAGAGTGCTGTGTAATAAGCCATATGATTTCTGCAACTTCTAAGGTCTACAACATTATTAGGCCTGTATGTCCTTGAGAACCATAGTCATGGCAAAATTAGGAACAATTTCTACCTGTTCTCATACAATAGTCATTTCATGATCATTTGGCATTTGGCATTTAATTCTATCTGATGTTCTTGTAATAGGAACAACATCATCTGGTAATCCATCCAACTGAATTGAGGTAGCTGGGTGTTTAAGTTTGATGAACACAGCATCTAAGATTGGTTTTTTTGGCATTAAGTAGGAGCATTTCCAACCCACAATTGTCCCTTAGGCACCATTGGTGATGCAACATTCTGTTGCTATGTTATGTTTAATCATGACGGGCATGCCTTGGCAGAATGGGAGTGATCCAGCCTGATGTTGGGTTGCGGCATGTGGTAGAGACCAAAGCAAATTTTGTAATTTTGAGTTTATCAGATTGGACTTTCGAACTGGATCATCTGACTTTTGAACTGGATCATCTTTGTCTGAAGCCTTCTTCCTTCCCTGTTGTCTTTCATCAGTATTTTCTCCAGGTCATCGGTCTAAAGAGAAGAAATTAATAAGAGGCTGATTATTTTCTTCTGAAAATCTACATCCCCCCAGAGTGTTAAGACGATCCCTATGTGAATTGAGACCTACAATGACAGGTACATTTCTGAACCTTTTCTGTGCAAGTTTAATGTGATTAGGACCCTGTCCAGATATCCTGGTCTGCAGTAGCTTTATGTCAACTCCAGTGAATTTTCCATAACACATATTTTCTAACGCTCATCTCAATGCTGCATCTCCTTTGCACTGTGATCTTTGTCTCATGTTTTCTCTTAGTATAACCACTGTAACAAATTGATGCCAGAGTGCCTTACCCAAAGCATTTTCCTGTTGCCAATTTGTATCTCCAATTTGATGTTTGGTGCCAACATCACCACTGTACAAGGCAGGTTCTTTGGTAGGAGGTGGTAGCTGTGCAAAATCTCCTGCCATGATAACATTCACCCCTCCAAATGGTTCGTCTTCCTTTCCCATGACCATAGCTAGTTGTTTGCTGATGTGATATAAACTTTGGCAGCCCACCATTGATATTTCATCAATAAACAAGTATTCCATGTGTTCCACATGAGCCCTGACCTTTGAAATACCCATCTCAGAATATCTGTTTTCCTCTAATTCTCACATTCCTAGAAGGGAGTTGTATGTGGAACCTCCAATCAAGGCAGCTGCTGAACCAGTTGGGGCGGTCAATTGAAACCTGTGACTTTCTGCTCTCTCATTAAAGAAAGCGGTAAGTGCCTTTATAACCTGTGTTCTTCCAGTTTCTGCCATGCCTCCCAAGTACATTTTAAGTTGCTGAGCATCTGAAGATATTGAATGATTGGCAATGATGCGAAATGCTCTTTCTTGAGCTGGTCGCAAGTGAAATTGTTTTACAGTGGAATCAATTTGTAGTCTGTCATTGAGTGTTGCATCAGTAAAGTCCATTGTGAGGTAACTCTTATCGATCACCTGGACATTATCAGGTTTGAATTTATGTTTCCTCAGTAACAAACCTGATTGTGTATTGTTAATGGAAGATTGAGTGATTGCATTATCTAACTTGTTGGCTAGTCGTACCTCCTTGGCTTCCTCCAATAATACCTTCCATTCTGAAGTTGATTTTTCCTCACCACTTTGCATTGGCAATGTGGCATCAGTTTCAGGTTTTCTGTCAATACATTCATCTAACCATCCAGCAGTATTAGCTGTAGTTTCTATATCTTGCATTTGCCGTTTTATCTTTTGGGCTTTACTACCCATTGGCTCCAATGATTCCACATCCTCATCATTTGCTATTTGATCAAACAGCATACATTAGTTCTTGAAGATCATCCAAATCATCTTCATTGATGTGTGAGGAAAAATGGATGTCCATCAGCTAACCCATTCCTCATCAGTGCTGTATAATCATCTCTGGCATCATTACACTCATATCACACTTGAAAATTTTTCATGAGTTTGACATATTTCCCTTCAAAGGTACTACTATAGCACCAAAAAGCCTGCTCCCAGTTTTGGACATCTGTTTTTAAATCATGTCCACTATGCCATGGTTGAAACATTGTAAGCATTGTTGCACAGTAATATTCAAGATTACCTTTATCTGATCTCGGTAATAGTCCTCCAAGTATATTTGGAATGTTTGCAGAAGAACTAGGAGATAATTTCACTTTGTGTGTTTTTCTTTGAGGGTGACCATCTAAAAATAGAAAGTCATCAATATCAGATGTCTCAGATTGTTTGCGCTTACGTGGAATGGTGGAAGGCTTATTGATAACATTTTCAATATCAACTTCATCGTCTGATGGCATAAGATCATCTTCATAGGGATCATCTTCAATATCTTCATTTGATTCGCAAGTGACATTTTCAGTTTTCTTTTTAGGAATAGTTGGAGTCCCTTTCACCTTTGTAGCGAGGCTAATCCAATCATATAGGCATAAATGCTGAAATGCTGGTGGGCGCATAGTATAATCCATTATTTTTGTCATAGCAACATAGTGTTCACCTCTTTTCAGCAATACCACCTTTTCAGCCGGTTCCACGTTTATGGGCAGTACATCCTTATTAGTTGAGTCCTGCTTCAAAACAACCCAAGAATCGAGAACTTCTTTCACATATGGTTTCCAATAGAATGGTTGGAATTCGTGACTGGTGTAATGACCGGGTTGTCCTAAAAGATAAGCTGCTGCCATTGGGCCACCTATCTGCATTTTTGTAGTGAGCAAGTTAACAATTTTTGTCATGAGCTTACATGCATTTTGATGACAATCATGATCACCTCCAATTAGCTCGGTGTTTTTATCAAACACATCTTTTATTGACTGGAATATGCTGTAAGTGTTGACTGGGGATTTAGACACATAGTCGGTCACATAAGCTATCACGGCTTTGACTGCTGTTCCTGAGAGTAAACTTGTAACGTCAGTATTGCATCTCAGGATATAAGTAAGGGTACTATTCCACGTATTAAGCCAAGCTTCATCATGTCTCATATTTAAATAACCAGTTTCAGTATCAATCTCAGTCTCTTTAAATAAAGGATGTGGGAATCTGGACTTACATTTCTGCCATTTATTCTTCTTACATCTATTCCAAGAACAGAAATGACAATTTGTTCAAAAAATTAAATCGTTGATGGTGTTTTTGAATGTTAACCACCAATCGCTCATGTTCAAACATGCGTGACATTCCTCTTTGAGGTGTTCCTTGCAAGGAGGAGGTGGCAAAGTTGGCAAAAGTTCTGTAGGGTTCTGGTAACTTGGAGCTCTACTGTCTACATCAATTTGTTGTCTAATGTCTTCAGCCGTCCCATCTATGAAATGACCTTGATGCGTATTTTCCAAATATTCCACCAATTCTTTCTGAAAGTTTGATGAAGAGTCATGATCTTGTCTCTAATTTCTTGAGGAGAGAGGCTATTTTCTATCTAGAGCAGTAGATGCAAATGTAAGGTTAGACACCCTTGTTGTTCCACCGTTCCATAATAGCTAGAGGTTGTTCCCCATAATCCAGGTTTTTCACTAGCTGGGTGTGGGTCAATGCTTTCCCATGGCAAGTACGATTCCCTGGAGGGAATAAACCCATCCAATTCTCATACACTTCTGTAAATGAGTGCAATAACTCAAAGTAATAATGTGGATGGTAGCTTTCTATTATGGAGTACCCATACACACAGTGGGTGATCCACCTGCCTCATTGATAAAGTATCTGCCCCATCCATTAGACAAAGCACCACATCCAAAAGCAACATCTACCTCTCATTGAACCACTAAGTGGTTAAACACTTGTGCCACCACCACCCTGGAGTTCCTGGAACAACTGGTGGTAGCATGTGTGATGCCTGCATTGACATGCAGTGTTTCACAGCATCATTCTGACGAGGAGAGCAAGACTGCTACTTGCAGTCCTTCATTTGTCATAGTGCATGACACACCCCCTAATTTTCAGGACATGTTACATGTTACTGAGCACTCCCAGAGAGAGTATCACCAGCAATCAGAGGCTGTGATGGCACCCTCCATCTTGAGGATGTTGACATATGGCTCTGATAAAAGGCCATTCTACCAAAGAAAGACAGAATAGCCTTTCTTTGTATTGTATCCAATATATTCTTGGAGTTCAATCAGTGGGAGCAACTTGCTGGAACCTGGAATCAGGACATGCCCACCCTGCTCTCATTAACTGTAATGAAAGCCTTCAAGTGGAAATGGGACCCCTCTGTTACTACTCTCAATGAGGGTACCTAGGTGTTGTGCATATATGCTGGAGTCAACCTGACAAGAGCTCTACTAAATATAGAGCTCTACTTCCAGCAGAAGAAGTCTTAGACTCTCAACAGTACTAGAATCAGCCAGCACTGCAGACTCTTCAGGCCAAGATATGCAACCCTCCTCTGGGTTGGGTATTTCAGCTAGTCTCACCCAAACCCCCTGGGTATTATGAGGCTCTGTCATCTGATGATTAGGATGATTAACCTGGTGGTGCCTAAGGGCCCTGCACCTCAAAAGTACCTGCACCAGCTGCAGATGCATTGCACATGGATGTTGATCCTACCAATGATGTCTACTTTGACAACTCTGCCAAAGTCATGGTGCAGTCTTTGACTGCACCCATTGAGGTTCACACTGATCCACCATCAGTGTACTGACTTGGAAGTCAGTCTATGTGGGAGGGTGTAAGAATATACACCTTCTGAGTAGCATATATGCTACTCTTCAGAGGTGACAAGCCACACTGGGCATTTGTGAGTGTTTGTATAGAAGTCACCCACTAAGGTGCCTGTAGATACCTTGTGGACAGCTATATAGTTGTCCACAGTAGATTTGATAAGCAACTTAATCTTGTAACCACACACTGTCACAGACACCAATAAAACTATTGGCTTAGTCTGTCTAGTGTGAACAAAGTAAGAACTAAGATTCTTACACTTACCAATGTTTGTAGGTGAAGGTTGAGCTAAGCCTGGAGCCTGTGTAAAGTGGAGGGTGTGACCAAGTGTTATCTGAAGGTTTGTGACATCATCTGAAGAATCAGATGTTGTTGAGCATCCAAGAAAGGGGCAGAATCAAGAAGAAGGTAAATACAAAGTTTTAAGTGACTGGCTTTGCAAGTAAGAGAAAAGTCAACAGTGGGGACAATGATATAGGGTGAGTTGGACTGATAATTGAACTAGTGAATGTACATAAAAAAAATGCTGGCTATTTAACACTGGAGGCATATACACTGGAGGCAGACAATAATTTTCTGAGTCAGAAAATCTTTCAGAAAGTCTTCAGAATCTGCCATGTTTCCTGAAGATTTTCTGGGGACAGAAAACTGCTTAAAAACCGGGGACAGAAAACCTTTGTGAAATTCTAGAAATGCGCCCCAGAAAATTGTACAAGAAATCCTTAGTTTTGGTGCAGCATAGCCCCGTATCAAAATTAGATCACCCGAGATTGCTCTGATTGCAGCTTGTAGCTCCATTGGGTTATATCTCAGGCACCTGTGGCTACAGAGTGTGAAAATATGGCCTCATAAATCCGCACTGCTGACAAGCATGATACTCAACAACACCTACTACACTACAAAAGACGCTCACTGCACACGCGCCTATCATCATCAGCTTTTGCCAGACCATCATCTGCTGTGCTACCTCCAGTCCGCTAGCCACATCATCTCCACAATCATTCTATTTTTCATCAATTCTATTTTCAATATGCCATCCAGCATTGCTGCCACCACATCCCATGATTCATTTCAGATGACTGCCAAGCCAGACATACACGTTGGACCATGTATTGAACTTCCTAGTCGATGCTCTGCCCTTGATGTTCATTTGTCCAGTCCTCCTCCACAAGTCGCATATCGTCGGTACTATCCTCTTTACGTCAAATCTCCTGAAGGTCCATTCCGAGTATTCCCCTCATATCCTCCTTATCGTGTTCATGATTGCATATGGGTATTCGATCAAACCTTCCATGCTCCCTTCTACGTCATCGGTTTTGACCCAAACTTTGAACCAGTGAATGGTTGGCATTGTATTGTCCTCAGGAATCACTGGTACATCAAAGAGCATGGACCAGGAACAGAGATTTGCTACGGTTATGTGCCTAAGGACTTCATCAAGCAGGACTCGTCTTCGTTCCCTCTCTGGAGGAAATTCGTATCCAAGTGTTGTGATTGGTTCACATGTTTCTGAGTCGTCATCAAGTCACATGACTCACTCATCTTCGGAGATATTTGACAAGCAACTGGAATCCTATTGGATGGCTATGACTCATTTTCATCACCTGACTCACTCGCTTCTTTCTTGTACTTCTATTTCCAATTGTTCCACATGGTCTATTGTCTGTGACTCACTTCTATTCTATTTCTGGCTTCTTTTTTCAATTTGCTGCCACATTTCCATTCATTTCTTCGACCATCTGACTCATTTTTCCATTTCATTACAAACCACCTTCCTATTTTGGTTTTCTGCCTCTCGCCATTAGTCATTTCTCCTGTCTGCTGTCGACGACATTGTTGTATGGCATACTCGCATCATTGGTTGTTCTGCTCATGTATATAAGGCCTGTTTCGCCTTAGTGTACCCCAATTCACCTCTATCAGTTGGATTCACTCATCTAAGTCTCAAGTCTAAGTCTTCTAAGTCTGCTACTACTACTATGTCTACATCAAGGCCAGCTTTGTCAATCACGTGACATTTGCTGTTGTATCTCGTCCCACACTTATGTCAGTGTATTACGTCATCATCATCATCACTGCTACGTCTTCGTTTTCATCTTCATTCTACCTTTGTTGCTGCTGATAGCAAAGCGCACTGAGCTGAACACCAGTGTAAGTAGCCATGCAACGACGACACCGCTACCCACTGTCTTTTGGATCCATTTCCGAAAGTAAACCGACACCGCCACACAGGTTTCTTTATATCTCCCCATTGCCCTGACCATGTCCTGTATAGCTCCTGATCACCCCACCCGTGATCCTTATAGCTCCTTATTGCCCCACTCGTGGTCTTTTATAGTTCTACAACAACTATTAAGTAGAACACCCTTCCAGTTGGCACAGTACTAATTATATTTTCATGGTTGTGGAGCCCCTTGCGCCAATGCCGTTGCTGCATTGACGTTTATGTCAATGCTGGAGGACAGGAAGGATCAGATGTTGACATGGGATGTTTATCTATGATTGTTGGACATTCAGATGATGGGAGCAGGAATGGGATGGGTGATGTAGGAGCAGGACTGGGCAGGTGGTGATGTTGATAACAATTTAAATGAGAATTTTTTTAATGCTGAATCATGGTTGAATTTTTGGAACCTTGTTGATGTTCAAATGTTCACACCTAAAATTTCACTAAGTCTGTGTGAGCCAACCCTAAACAGCCCTAAACGTTAAACATGCACGTGACTAGTGCAAAAGTTCAAACATAAATATGTTCAGCACTCATCCCCAGTGCACCTGATCATGAGTATATATATACTAGCAGTAAGTGGGCCATGGCTTGCGCCTGGCAGGTACGATTCCCAATCAGCCCCTTTCATGATGTCACAGAACTTCACAGGGTCACAGGCATTGGATCCAACTAGACAATTCCAATGATATGTAAACTTTCTCTAACTGACAATATGCACATTTCAAACTCCTCCAGCTGCCTAATTGTTTATACCCCCCCCCCCCCCCAATAATCAGCTATGGCTACACCCTCTACAATGTGTGCATTGGTGGTCCAAGAGGTTTGTTCTCTTCACTGACCATCAACTCCAACACCTCCATCCCTTCCTCCCTTCCATGAATGCCAAAGGCAACAAGCAAAGGCAAAAATCATCTAGAACTCAATCAAAGCATCTTGTCTTTTGTATTGCATGAGAAGCTTTTCATTGTAGACAACCCATGGGTTTAATTCTCATTAAATGCTTGTAGCTACAAACCTCCCCAGAACTCTAAATCACCACATACACTCAGGGATGGTGCCAACCATCATGGTTTGACAGAAGATTTAGGATGGAAGTGGCCCAAGGACAAAGTCCCACAGAAAAAGTCAAATTAAATTGGACAGTTGATGATGGACCTGAGAAGGAAAAATCAAGCATTGGAGACTGGAGGGTGTCTGCCACAGTATGTTCTACAACATCTCCATTCCTGGCTTCACATAGTGTTTCTTCTTTTTTTCATCAGACTCACTGTCATCAACTTTTCAAAGAACTTGCTGTGAGATTGAAGCATGATGTCAACCTGCACTATGCAAGCTTTGAACTTGAAATGCAGAAACTCATGATGGGGAAATGTGTGTCTCAGAAGATTCATGGAGTTGAGAAGGCAGATGGCAAAGATATGAAAGTTGAAGACGAGGAGGATGCATTGGATGCTAGAAAGGGAAAGCGGTGGAAAGTTGATGTAGGCATGGAAGAGAAGCCATATAAACCCAGGGGCCCATAAGTAGAGAGCAGAGAGAAAAAAGTGAACACCTGGTTTGGCTTGGTCAAAATAACACTATTGTGGCTTGATCTAGCACATCCTACAACAATCACAAACTACATGGGAGGTTAAATTCAATCCTATCAGTACAGCACATAGACATTGAAGCGATTCAAATTATTCATGGACTATCCATCCATATCCTGGTTTCATCTTCATGGATCTATTCAAGACCAATTCATCCCCTGCTTGTCAG